>JAGFNQ010006941.1:171502-209747 GCA_024364735.1 Boesenbergia rotunda
AGTCCCATAAATGGACTCGTCCTCACTGGTTCGCTCCTCCAGTGACTTACCTCACTTACCCATTGTGCAGCTTTACTTGACTTCTTGACCCACTAGTACTTCCTGCCAAGGCTCAACCACCCTGGTCTTCCTGCCAAGTCTCAACCAACTTGGTCTTCAGCCAGTTGTCAGGTCCCGCGGACCCAACTGGACTTCCCGCCAGGACTCAACCATCCTGGACTTCAGCCTGGTGTCTGGTCCTAAGTCTTTCAACCCTGCACACTTAGTAAGGAGGTTAAAAACCAACAACCCTAACTTTAACCACTTTGTCATACATCAAAACCCGAGTTTGACCGTTAGTGCAAACTGCACCAACAAAAGCGGATCCAGAGGATCAGACGCGACCGAGGTTTGTGCGAATCAAAAGCCACGTGGGGGGCGCCCCCGACGTCCCGGGCGCCCCCTAGCCCTATATAAAGGGCCCTCGACCCCAGGCTTCCAGCATCACTTCTTCCAACGTCTCAAAGTTCTTCTACGCTCGCGCCTTGCTCCGGAAACGCTTCACCTCGAGCTGACGACGTCCTGCTGCCCCGAAAGAGTCGACCTACTCCGGACGTCGGTAAAAAGAAGAGTGTATTTGTTATTTAATATTTTATTGCATTTAATCTTGTAAATCAAATTGTGTAACTTATTTGCGCCAAATATAGAATTGCCCAAAGTAAACGGTCAACGACCGTGAGCCTTGGAGTAGGAGTCGACACAGACTCCGAACCAAGTAAATCGATTGCGTCTCTGTGTCTTTTCTTTAATTTCCGCTGCGTACCTACTCTTACTCAAATCTGAAAGTTTTTCGATATTCACCCCCCCCCTCTATCGGGCTTCTCGATCCAACAAGTAGTATCAGAGCGGGGAATTCAAACTTGGTGCAACCACCAGTTTGAAATATTTTTTTCGGATTTGTTTTTCGAATTTAATTAATTTTTTTTATTATCTTTATCCCGCACTGCTAATCCAAGACCAAGTCTTGGGATACTTTTTTTGTAAAATTTCCTCTTACAGAACAAATGTCTATGCAAGAGGGATTCAGCACCGCTAGACCTCCACTCTTCAGTGGAGAAGACTTTTCCTACTGGAAAAGTCGCATGGAGGTCCACCTGAAAACTCAGGTGGACATGTGGATCATTATCCAGTCCGGTCTGGAGATCCCCCGAAATGCAGAAGGACTTCCACAAAGCTACTCGGAGTGGGACAACACTCTAAAGCGCAAGATAGAAGCCGACGCAAAAGCAACACAAACCCTACAATGCGGGCTGACAAAGGAAGAGTTGAACTGAGTGGGCCCCTTCAACAGTGCAAAAGAGCTATGGACAAAACTGATCGAGCTGCACGAAGGGACTTCGGACACCAGGATCAGCAAAAGGGATCTGCTACTGAATAAACTCTACACTATCAAGATGGCCGATAACGAAACAGCATCCCAGCTCCACGGCCGAATCCAGGAGGTAATGAACGGTCTTCACTCAATAGGTCACAAGGTTGAAAACCGTGACCTAATAAGGTATACTCTAAACGCCTTTCCTAGAAACACCTTGTGGGCATCTATGGTAGATGCATACAAGGTCTCTAGAGATCTTTCTAAAATAAAATTAGATGAATTATTTTCTGAACTAGAACTGCACGAACAGACTAACACCAATTCGGTCGAAAAAGGTATCGCTTTCATTGCAGGTAAAAATCTAAAGACAACGAAGAAGAAAACTGAACCTGAACCCGAGTCTGACACAGACTCAGAAGATGAAGAAGGAGATCAAACTAAACTGGTCCGGCTCGCTCGAAGCTACTACAAGGAGCTGAAGAACCGAACCAATAAACGAAAAATCGGCCGAAGAAAAGACGAACCAGCCGAACCCACGAACAAGCCTAATGTAACCTGCTACGAGTGCAAGAAGAAGGGCCACTACAAGACAGAGTGTCCAAATCTGAAAGAGTCCAAGAAGACGAAAAGAAAGAAGGCGCTCCAAGCAACCTGGGACGAGTCTTCCTCTGAAGAAGAGACAGAGGCACCCCAGTCCAATCTCCTAGCTCTGACCGCCTCAGTCGAGACCGAGTCAGAATCAGAACAAGAGGACGGCGAGCTGACATTCACAGAAGACGGAGAAATAAAGGTAACTGATTTTAACAGATTACAGTTAACTGAATTGATTTCTTTTCTTTCTCGTGATTTGGCAAAAGCCAAACTCCGGGTCGAATCCCTCCGACAGGAAGTAAAACTCCTGAAAGAGGGAGCTGACTCTAAACCCTCAACCGAGAAGGTTCAGGAAGGAACTCCCACTCAAGTTGAAAAACTTGAAAAGGAAAACTCCTCCCTGAAAACTCAGGTTAAGGATCTTAGATCAGCCCTAGAACGATTCACTTCTGGTTCCAAAAATCTTGACATGATTCTTGGGAAACAGAAGTCCGTTCTAAATCGATCTGGATTTGGCTACCGAACCAAATCCCGACAAAGATCGTATTTGGCTGTACTGAATCAATCCAGAGGCAAAATTCAGGCATGGGTACCTAAACTATGCCTGAACAAACCAACTGGATCAAATCAGTATTGGATCCCCAAGGACAAGATTCACATCTTGCCTAACCATCACCGTGGCTTTAGTCCAGGGGGAGCCAAACTGAAAACTATTTTCATTATTAGATAAATTTGTAGTTCTTGATTGAAATTGCTTGTTTGATTGTCTATTTAATTTCTGCAATTTACCATGCTTAGACTTAGGTTAGTTTAAGGACTAAACAAACTTAGCTAAAATTTGACAACATAGTATTGGGTAGAGGTGAGATGATAGTACGTTAGGGAAACCAATTCTAATAAGATCAAGTTCACTTGGTCTCTTTAGACTGGTGAAACTAGCCGAAGCTACCGATCCAAAACTCAAACTAGTTAGACCAGAAAATTTTCAAATAATAATCTTGAAAATGAAATTTCATTAAAAGGCTTTGTCAAGGAAAGGGTGGATGATCCCATAAAGCTACGGCCAAAGAATGCCTAGTGCCTCGCCAAGACCTGGAAGCCAATTTTTGAAATTCAAATTCAAATTATTTTTGTCAAATTCGAATCTAGCACAAAAATTCAGTTATTTGTAGATTTAAAACTTCTCTTAAAATTTTTTTTCAAACTTAATCAAAATTTTTCAAAATAATTTTTCTAAACCTGTCTCACGAAACCTATAAGGTTAACGTGATTGAAAACCCTAGATTTGAGTGAGACAGTAGAATTAAGACTCGAGTAATTTTTTTTTTGGATAATCTTGCATTGGTCAAACCATGGTCAACCTTGGTCAACATGGTCAAACCATGGTCAACCTTAGTCAACACAGTCCAACCTTGGTCAACATGGTCAAACCATGGTCAACCTTGCCAAACTATGGTCAAAACAGTCAAAATCAATCCCAATCATGGTTAAATTGATTAAACCATAGTTAAACAATGACAAGACAAATTTTTGTCCCTACATACCCTTGATCAGGGTGCCCGGGACCACACGGGCGCCCCCACCTTTTGCTTTTTCGTTCCTCGAGACAGAAAAGTTGTCTTGCCCTTGACCAGGGCGCTCGAAATCACGCGGGCGCCCCCATCACCTCCAATGCAGTCAAATCTGCAAAAGCTACCTGTTGAGGGCGCCCGGGCTATCCCGGGCGCCCCAACCAGTCCTTTAAACTGCCCTTGGCAGCAGCCCTGACCAGGGCGCCCGGAAGCTCCCGGGCGCCCCCATGAAATTGCCTATAAAAAGCACCCGAAACTCCTTCACTTCCCACACCAAAACCAACCTTCTTCTCCACTTCTTACTCTTCAAGAAGACCTTGCAAGTCCTCTCCCTCAACGATGCCTCCTTGAGCCGTCCGGTATGATTAGTAATTTTATTGCATTTAAATTTATTCCATGCAATATCTTTATTCATTCTTTAACTCCTTTAACTTCGAAGATGACCACCGAACCCGGCCAACCCCGGTGCACAACCTAGTCCCGATCCTAGATTTCCTAATCTAGAGTTATGCAATAGGTTCGCACAAACAGTCTACAAGCCTATTAAAACGAGCTATCTCAATAGGCATTTTTTTACCCAATCATGCCCTGTCACCATGAACATTATCAATTTCTATCAACTGGATAATCTTGTCTTCTGCACACATACCATAAATGAAACCCTATGTGCAGAGTTTTACAATAATATTATTCGACAAGATAATCTTATGTTTCACACCACTGTCCAAGGGATCCCCTTAACCATCACCCCTACTCTATTAAACCGCTTCCTAGGACTGCGACCCTCACAGTCCATATTCTGCTGTTATCCTCCTAGGAACCCCCCATTTGATCCCCCCTACTCAGATATTACCCTAGATACCATTCACTCCTATTTCTTTAGGGCAGACCTCCCCGCAAACAGACGCTTCCTAGCTGTTGAACTTCAGGCCCAGAACAATGCCCTATATAGAGTTCTGGTCCGCTGTATCCTACCACTCTCTACCCGAGACCTAGGGACTATAAGACCCTTTCATGCTTTCCTTCTTTATGCCCTGGTCCACCATCTTGACATAGACATTGGACTCCATATGTTCCATACCATTCTGCATGCGTCCACAGTCACAACCCAGGGACGAGTACGCACACCTTACTGCCACATCATCACGTCCCTCCTTCATCACCACGGTCGTGACATAACCTTGGGTGAGATTACCACTATGACCGACTTTGACGAAATCGGATTTAGGAACTTCTCCTTAGCGGGTCTAGAGGTGTCAGCCACCGGGGTTCTTAGTTGGCAACGACAGCAGGCCGGAGCACCAGTCGACTCAGACGAGGAGGTTGAAGTCGACGTCGGAGATATAGCAGCAGCAGCCCGAGCGCACATAGATGAGCCCGCTCCACCGACACTTTATGACCGAGTGACTCAGCTAGAGACCCGCGTACAGAGCCTCCGAGAGGAAGTGGAGGCCAATCACGCTGAAGAAATGGAGACAAATCTGGGCTACTACAACAGTTACATGAGCGCACTTCGAGCCGAGAGGGAGGGCAGAGAGGCAGAGTATCATGAGATGATGACCCTATTTCGTTCCTGGCAACCAGGCTCCTCCGACCATCCTGGTCCTTCGTCTTAGATTCACTTAGTAGTGTACCTATTTGACTATCCCTACTCAGTAGGGTTGACTTGTGTTTGATTATATGACTGTGTGGAACCTTGAGTACCTATTTTACTTTATGTTGACTAGCTCATGCTCACTGGTGATAGGATTGTGTTCTGTAGAATAGTTTAACTCAATTGTTTTTACTCTACTTGATTTCAAAAATAAGTTTTCTAAAATTAGAATTTTGAAAAAAAAACTGTTTTATTTAAATTTCAAAATCAGTTTTCAGTTTCAACTTAGCTTTATTTCAAAAATCAATTTTAAAATCTTTTCGACTTAGTTTTATATTTATTTTAAAACTACCCCCTTCAAAACTAGGGCTTTTTCGAAAATGGACTTAGCCTAGGCTTTAACCCTAGAACTGCATGCACCTATAGACTTAGAAGCCAGCATCTCACAAGCACCTTAGAATACTTTTGATTGATAACCTAGAAAAGGGTGAGATGCTTAGGTCTTTGCCTCAATTCAAGATGCTTTAAGTCAGTGCATCTGCAGAAATTGGGGCACTAAATACAACTTACATAGCAATCAAGTTAAGTGTCAAGTTTAGAAAATCTAACTTGAACAAAAACACTTAAACTTGACTAACCCTAGCAAAAACTACTGTTTATAACAGTTAGTAAGTAGCTAATTGGGTTAGACAGGCCCCTACAGAGAGAATTGATTGATTTAGTGTAAATTTAATTATGAATTGATTCAGTACAGCAATTCACTTATTTCCTTTATTTATGCTGTATTTATTTGTTTTGAGAATTGATTCACTTATTTCCTTTATTTATGCTGTATTTATTTGTTTTGATATATGGCAAAGGGGGAGAGATAGAAAAGGAGAGAGTAAAATTTTCTTTGTAAAATTTTCTTTGCAAAATTTTCTTAACTCTATCCTTTATTCAAAAAGTATTCAAAAGTTTAACTTTTTGAAAAATACTTAAGCTTTCAAAACTTCTACTTAAGTTTTTCAAAAAGTATTCAAAAGTTTAACTTTTTGAAAAATACTTAAGCTTTCAAAACTTCTACTTAAGTTTTTCAAAAAGTATTCAAAAGTTTAACTTTAAAAAAAAAAAAAATCTTAAGCTTTAAAAACTTCTACTTAAGTTTTCAAAAAGTATTCAAAAATTTAACTTTTTAAAAAATTCTTAAGCTTTCAAAACTTCTACTTAAGTTTTTCAAAAAATATTCAAAAGTTTAACTTTTAAAAAAAAAAATTCTTAAGCTTTCAAAACTTCTACTTAAGTTTTCAAAATTTTGCTAAGTATTTAAGTCTTTCAAAATATCTACTTAAGCTTTCAAAGTTAACTAAGTACTTAAGTTTTTAAAGCTAACACTTTCAAAACCTTTGAGTACCTTGAAACTTAAAAGCCTCAAACTTTTTTCATGTTTCAAAAAATTTCCTATATACTTTTTAAAAGTACCTAAAACTTAGGTTTTCAAAAGTGCAAGTTTTTTACCCCACAAATTGTTGAAACATCTAGGGAGAGATCCCTTCCAGGGGGAGGGAACAAAACTTTAACTTTTTCATGCTTGATTAAACTTAACTTTTTGAACTAGGGTTGCCATAAATCAAAAAGGGGGAGAGTGTTGGTGCAGAAGGCACCAAAGTCTAACTTGTGTTTTGATAATGGCAACATAGGTCAAAAGTTAAGTCTTACTTGTTTTCTAACAAGTTATTCTAGTGTGCAGTATCCAAGCCCTAGCGAAGGACTGCTAGGCAACTGGCGAAGGACTGCCAGTATTAAAGCCCTAGCGAAGGACTGCTAGGCAACTGGCGAAGGACTGCTTGCATCCAAGACCTGACAAAGGACCGTCAGGCAAAAGTCCAACCAGAGGAGCGGTTGGCATCAGGTAAATTCTCCCGAGAGGAGTAGGTGAGGACGCGTTCCCCGTCGAGGGAACAGTAGGCGTCGGTTCGACCTAGGGCTCCATTTTGGAGACCAAAGTCAGAACCAAGACAGCTAAGGCTGTATAAATCTAATAATTTATTATGTTATTGTGTTTTGGACTAACCCTAGATGCAGGACCGAAGGAACGTGAGTCTGCAGCTCAGAGTGCCTCGAAGGAGTAAGGCAACTGCTAACCAGGGCGCCCGGAGTGTCCCGGGCGCCCCCAAGGTGAACACCAAACACACAATCAAAAAGTGCGCTTCGACAGTACAAGATGCGGGCGCCCCCGTGCTTCCGGGCGCCCCCTCTGCTCCCGGGCGCCCCTTGCTCTGCGGGCGCCCCCAGGCTCGTACATCGAACCAGAAGCCTTCGAAGCTAAGAGATAAGGCTTGACCCGGTCAATCCGGGCGCCCCGAACGACCCGGGCGCCCCGGTCAAAGCGGATCCAGAGGATCAGACGCGACCGAGGTTTGTGCGGATCAAAAGCCACGTGGGGGGCGCCCCCGACGTCCCGGGCGCCCCCTAGCCCTATATAAAGGGCCCTCGACCCCAGGCTTCCAGCATCACTTCTTCCAACGTCTCAAAGTTCTTCTACGCTCGCGCCTTGCTCCGGAAACGCTTCACCTCGAGCTGACGACGTCCTGCTGCTCCGAAAGAGTCGACCTACTCCGGACGTCGGTAAAAAGAAGAGCGTATTTGTTATTTAATATTTTATTGCATTTAATCTTGTAAATCAAATTGTGTAACTTATTTGCGCCAAATATAGAATTGCCCAAAGTAAACGGTCAACGACCGTGGGCCTTGGAGTAGGAGTCGACATAGGCTCCGAACCAAGTAAATCGATTGCGTCTCTGTGTCTTTTCTTTAATTTCCGCCGCGTACCTACTCTTACTCAAATCCGAAAGTTTTCCGATATTCACCCCCCCTCTATCGGGCTTCTCGATCCAACACCATGAACCATTTGCAAAGTTCAAAGAGTTAAAAAATATGAAAAAAAAAACACCAAATCTTCAAGGACTTACTTTTCTTCTGTTTTGTTGTCTCCTTCAGCAACTGTACCACTTGCTGAACTGGAAAAGCAAAGCTTACTCTGGAAATTGACATGAAAAAAATCAACAATTTTAAAAATAACTAACTTAAGAGAACTTCATACAACAGGGAGAGTATCGTTAATCAAGAAACTGCATCTGGAAAAAAGAAAGAGCCTAAGAGGCTCAGAAGAGTCAGAACACAGGTTACCAAAACTAAAGAAGCATCATATAGTGTATACGAGATGATAATGTAGAAGCATCATATAGCATATACGAGATGATAATGTAGTCCAACAAATATTGAGACCATTAGACAAGAAACTCCGGTCGATATATGAATTCTGCATATGAACAAATCCAAAGTAAGCACGGATCTTAAATAAGAATGCATATGAATTCTGCAAACAATTCAGATGCAAGAGTTGATGATGCCAAATTTAAAGTGAAAAAGAAGCTTCAAATAATCCAATAAAAAAAGAAGCATAATAAAACCAAAAAATTCACTAGTACAGTGACCAAATAGTATACAAGGATAATCGATCAAAGACAAGTATTTAATATTCTAATTTTGAAGTCCAAGGAATTCCCAGACAAGACAAATAAAAGCTCACAGGTATCACTAGTTTGTTGGATAAAAAAGATAACGCAATTTTATATGACCAGTAGCATCATGTAACGTTATATAATAGCATGGGCTAAGAAATTTTGAGATAGCATGCATTCAGTGGACTTCTATAACTATTGAACAATAGAACTTACTAATGCATATACATAACGACTGAAAGGCCCATCTGTAAAGCTGTTCCACGACATATAAAACTGATCTGCAAAAAGAAGACACTTTGATCATGAGATACAAGAGACAGTCTGGGATCAGAATCATTTTGGACATTTAGCAAGCATTTAAACATCAAGACATCATTCTGAAAAATAATCCTTCACAAAAAGATGGAAAGCAAAGGTAATATAACTAACAAGTAACAAACCAATTATCCTTTTCAATTACTTACCTCTAAGTTTGTGGCCCCATAGTGAGCTCACACCATTTGCCTTGTATGCTGCAAAAGTAGATAAGAAAGATATATAAGCTTAAGGAAAATGTTGAGAGAGAAGATATTGCCTTTAATAGAATGGAACAAGTGGAGGATAGACAATATTTTTAAAGTTCAATGCTTTTGCAGATGCAATCGAAATAAGAAAAAACTAAGAATAATTAACAGATAAAAATTAAATGGATAGGCAAATAGCTGGCACAAAATTTTCAAGTCAAAACTAATAGTAACTTACCTCACCTACGCGTATAGAACTTCATTAGCCCATAACTCACAGTGAAGAACTTGATTAGCCGGCCAGAGAACATTTGATTGTCTGTAGCTTCACAAATCTGAAAAACCTGCACAGATCAACATGCAATTCAATCAGATTAAAATGAAGAATAAAGGCTATATCAGTATAAAAATTGGGATAATCGAGTGTGATAGTTTCTCTTTTTTGACTGAAATGACAAAAGCTTATTACACTTTGTCAGTATCCTTTTAGAAATTGCTCAAGGTCATCATCATACCTGGAAGATTTGAACGAACCAGAAGGTGGTTGCAGTGGTAATCAGGTTGTATACAAAATTTAAATCAGAATAAAACAGTGTATACCTCCACATGTAGCTCAGCTTCACATACTGGCAACAGAGAATATTATTAGGAAAAATAATAAAAAATTAGAATAAAACATTATTACTGGGGTGAGCATACTTGGGTGTTATCAAGAAAGACTGCTTCACATACCTCCATATGTTACAACTACAAAAGAATATAAAGCATACCTAGATGGACTTGTGAGGTAGAGACATGCTCGTTTGCAGTTTGTAGCATCTACATGCTCAACTAATAGGTCAACATCTTCCTCCTATATATTACACTGACAGAAGATTACAAAAGCTAGAAAATTTACACTGATAACTATTATACAGATATCTTGTACTTGCATATTAATGCAAGCAAACATCCTTTCACTGCATGTGACAAGTTTTCCAAACTCACAAGTTTTACAACACATCATCAATCACTTAAGAGTTTCACGAGTTTTTCAATTCACAAGTTTCATAATCAATCCGCGATTGGGTCCAACTTCTGAAGCTCGATCTCATAACTATCCTTTAACACTGCCTAAAAAAATGGAATTAGAAATTATAGAAAATACAATATAATGTAAGCTACTTTTAAAAAAAAACATCATTCCATGAACTTAAATCTAAATAGAATAATGATCTTGTATGATTCCAAACCTATTCAGAAATATGATCTTGAATGCACTCCGTCAACTCGGCCCGAACCTCATCAATTTGATCACGAGAGTAACCTGTTTTTGTGAACTGTGAACACAGACAAATTAAATTGGCGAGTGGTTAATGGGAAAAATAATCAACACTGATCACTTTGCAATTCTAAATAGTTAATGTCAAAGAATTTGAGATAAGCTTAATATAGTTACTATTGATCTCAGTGAATCTCTCTCGATAGTCTCAACTTCTTCAATAATTTGTTTCATGTATCTCATCACAAAAAAATCACATTGTTTCGCATCCGGTTGTTGAGGAGCCTATATATGGTAATTATTGTCAAATAGTTAACGAAAATTATACACATTCCAATATATGTTAAACAAAAGTATACATACCTTAACTACTTCCCACTTAGCATTTTTTCTCCCTTTTCTTCCCTTGGTAGAATTAAACAAGCGTAATGCCCTTCATACGTTATGAATATTTGTTATATAAAATTTATATTAAAATATAAATTTACTGACAGAAATCTGAACTCACATTTCCATTACGTATTTACAATCATCATCTCGAATGCGGGAACTAAGGGAATCCAACACATAAATAGTATCCTTGTAAGGTTCAATTACACTGAGAATCCAATGGAAACTAGGCAAAGACATATGGTTAGATCATAAAATTTAATAAATTAGCGAATGGAAGCATTTTAAAGTGAAGTTTTATTTTGCACTTACCCGACATTACATGGCACCAAAACAATTTCATCTGATGATGCACCGGTTAGCCTATCAGCTAAAAGAGTTGCCCTTTGGTTCAGCGTTTCAAGCTTAGCTGTTTTGTCTTGTGCCATTTTTGCTAGAAATGGGATTTTGTGGGGATTCATAAATCTGAATTTCTTTGTAGTGTTATCTTTCAGCTTCTTTTTATACAGACACCTATCAATGCAAAGAAAATAAAATTAAGATACGAAACAATAATGTAAAGCAAACATAAGGATCACTCATAATGTTTCATTAATGAATATAAAACATCATCTGTGAAGAAAATGTTTCTGAAATTGCTTAAATAATTTCACTTACCATATGTAGGCAACGATCAAATTTACTGAAATTGGCTCCAAATGATACAAAGAATTTATATCCTCAAGGTCCAGAAAAAGTTCACAATCTTCATCAAAAACTTCATTATCTAAACGTAGTGATATACACCTTCCTCCATCTAGAGCATGCTTACTGTAACAATATAACATATGTAATGATCTTGGGACACTTGTTGACAAACTAGGTTTCTTTTGTGGTTGTTCAAACTTCTTCCTTCCAGGCTTCTAATAATATCAAATGTAAACAAGTTAGATAGCTAGGTTGAATAATAATACAGTCACAACCTTTGCATTTTGTAGTTTATTCTTGTGATCATCTTATTTCTTTTATTTCATTCGTAGATTCTTAGAACACTTGATCTAGTACACCTAATAGCATACTGTTGTACTTCCAGGTTTGGGTTGCAACAGACACTAGGAATCTGGAAGTAGCATACATTCCATTTCAGAAACCCTTAAGGATTTCGGAAACCCTAAACTGGAAAATGCCTAGGGTTTTAGAATCTATCGATCTTACTCCCAAAGTGGTAAGAGAGAAGTGCGATTCGAGGAGGATGTACCTTGGTGTAGTAATTTGCAACCCCCTTCTCCCCGAGCGTCACCAGCAGAAGCTTGAAATCTGACCGCCACAGAGTCAGAACGTCGGCGACTCCGAGAGAGAGAGATGGAGAGGGTAGTGGCGAGCGTCGTGATGCTGCCGCTGGGGTTCAGTTTCCACTCGACGGACGAAGAGCTCGTGGAGGATACTTCTTGGTGGTGAGCTAGGAGAAGATGTATGTTCACCAGATCGTACACAATGTCGATTTCGTGGAGAGGAGAGGACGAGGGAGGTGGCAATGAGGGAGGTAGAGGGAGGTGGAGGGAGATATTTCACGGAGAAAAGAAGCGCGGAGAGATTTTCGCGAGCCGCCGAGGGTTGGCAATGAGCGAGGTGGAGGGAGGGGATGTGCTTTTTATTTTAGCGGGAAATACGACAACGCTTTTAAAAAATGCTTTTGTAACAGCGTTGTCTTTCATCCGAAACCACAACACTAAGCACATCGCATCATTATAAAACGTTGTCGTTATTAAAAAGTAAAACACATAGACAACGCTTTTAACTAAAAACGTTGTAAAACAAAAAAAGACAACGTTTTTTTAAAAAAACGTTGTCGATTGGGCGTTGTTGATTGCAAAAATTCTTGTAGTGATAGTACTATTAAATCCTGTGAAAAACAAAATATGATAGATTAGTATTAGAATCATGCAACGCAAATTGATTCAAAAATTAATAATGACAAAATATATTTAAAACATGAATGTATAACTAAGTTTATAGGTAAAAAAAAAGTACTTGAATAATATTTTAGATAATTGATGGTGGTGATATACAGGTTGATGAATTGTCTTGAGAAAATGTAATACAATTAACATATTATAACATCAAAACTGACTAAATATATTTTGCATGTTTTATGAGTGATAAAAAAAAACTAAGTTGTAGTTGAACTCACCTCAAAAAGATGCTACTCAGAGTCTCCTAAGACTCAAAATCATGTTGTTATTGGGTAAATTGAGCAATGATTGCTTGCATCTCAGCCAAGACAGTATTATTTTTCACATCCCTTTTGGTCATCCTCCCCTCCCTTTCAGTCATCCTCGTCTCCACTGTCGTCAATTGAATCTTCATATCTTGATTTTTTGCTCTAAGTGACTCCATCTTAGTAAAGGAAGAACTAGGATGACTCCTAGGTATCCTCAAACGATCAAATGCCACTTTAGCTTGTGAGCTAAGGTCATAGAGGGTGGAGTTTTTTGTTCTTCCACCGACAACATCATAATATATATCATTTATCGCCTTAGTAAATGGAGTCTGTGACTCCCCTCCTGCTACTGGTGATGCAAATGTTTGGGTCATTCTATTAGTTATTTCCTCCTGTGTGAAGAAAAGTATATGATTAATATATGCTACACAACTACTAAGACTAATAATTGTTAATAGTTATATATAATAAAGTTAATATTCTTACGTCTATGGCTCGAGATTAAGGATTGATAAATGTGTCATCACTTTTCTTATGAGTCTTATTAAATATCTCCCAATAACTAGGAGGTCTATAGAGTCTTATTAAATATCTCCCAATAACTAGGAGGTCTCTATAGAGTACTTTCCTGCATACACAAAAAAGTAGTATCAAATTTATATAAATTCAATCATAAATTAAAATTTGCTTATATAACTTTAAATTAAACTCACTAAAACGATGACATGCTCAATAATAGGCTTGGATCTAGAAGTATGACCAACAATCTTTGTATTTCTATTTAATCAAGTTGCTGTAGAATTTGACCTCCACCTGTCTCCAGCCCAGGTGGTAGTCCATGCAACCCAGATTTCGTCTGATACAAATGCTGGCCTTGTGCATTTCTTTCTCAAAGTGTATAGGAGGTCTTTGTACAGTCTTGCACAATAAATTTTTTAAGTTTAATGTTCTTGCCCTACCTCCCAGGTATATTTTTTCTACAATTATAAGTTGAAAAATTAGTATACTTAAGGATAAATTTATAATGCAATACTAATTTTATTTACTTACCAAAAATTTCTAATAATAGAAAATTTTCATCTCCTAGTCTACATGCCTCCATGTAGCACCAAAAGTGGAGATTCACTCTTTAAATTTCTCTGTTATATACGTCGATACTTGATGCCCATCTGGAGTATAACTTCATGTAAAACTGTTAAGGGTATGAGAAATATGTTATAAATAAAGTTATATATAAATTTAAATTACTATTAACAAAAATACTTACGACTCCCCAATAACCCTCAACATTGTATGACCATGGAGTATGACTGGCTACTCTATCATGATAATATCTACAAAATAAAATTATAAAACATCATAATAATATTACTAACATGATAATATTTGCACAAAAACAAGATAGAATCATAACTTATTTGATGAATAATAAGGCTAATATTTAATTATCATTACAATTTAAATCATGAACATTTCCTAGACTCTGTTAGTTCAATAGGCTCCTCACCGTTGGGCATCTGTCCATCATTTATTTCCTTATAAGTGACATTAACATATACAAGTAATTGAGATATAAATTGAAGTTGTGAATCAACTGAATGCCTATCTACTTCATCATTCTGAAGCGTATTATGGATTTTGTTGGGTTGCAAGGTTACAAACAAAGTCTCACATTGAAAACATATGAGAAAGATCATGGGTTTATAAGGGAAAGATATCTCTATTGGTATGAGACCTTTAGGTAAAGTCCAAGAGTAAAACCATAGGACATACGCCCAAAGTGGACAATATCATACCATTTGGAGATATCTAAATTCCTTTGGCCCTGACAAAATCTTCTTCTCTTTATAGGCTATTCAAGATAGAAAATTTGACTCGCTTGTACCATGAAAATGAAATATTTAAACTTGTTGAACCTTTTGTTTGCACTAACCTCAACTAAATAGTAGTTTACATGTATTTTGGTACCTTTTCTTTAAGTCGGATCATACTATGAATGTCATGCCCCGAGACCCAGGAGCCGCTGGTCCAATATAAAATCAGACAGCACCTCCCCTGTCCGGCGGACAATTTACACATACAAACAACACACGCAATAATAATTTGGCCTCAGGCCTCAAAATCAAGACATAACATAATCATAACACAAAGTAAACCATACCTGACTGCGGACTGGTCCGACTTACAACAAAAAAAACAAACACATAGTCCATCAGAGGACTCAAAAATACAATACCAAGACAAATGAAACGCGCTACAAGTTCTACAACATAAAACCAATACAAACCAAATAATATGATGTAAAGGAACATAACTACACGGAAGCACCCATCACTGGAGTCGTAGGGACCTGAGACTGGCAACTGGGGCTCTCCTGGAGACCAATCAACCTGGAAACAAAAATATGGGCAACGGTGGTGAGTCCAAATAAACTCAGCGGATACCAGAAAACATATATGCACAGCAAGCTATGAATAACAATAAGAATCACGCTGATACAGTCTCGATTATAGAGGATAAAGCATAACTGAAGACTAAGGGTGAAATACATACCAGAGTCTGTCTATCCTGCAGGTAGGTGTAATCAATCCTCTATATATAATCTCAAGAATGATACATAATTCAAATGTGTATGTCACATGTAACTGCATGTCAAACATAGATAGCACTCAAACTCAACAAGCACCAACAAAGGTGCAATGCATCCTATACACCCGATGCAAAGATCTGTTCTATACGCACCTCAGCCACCACCAGACCGGCGGTCGGGTGAACAGAAAATAGACAAACCAACCACTCATGGTTGCATAGAGAAGCCAACCACTTGTGGCGTACAGCACATGAAGCCCAACACTCGCGGCTATGCAAATAGGATGCCCAGCACCTGTGGCAATGCAAGTATATAGCTCTGCACCTGTGGCTATGCAAATATGACGCCAAGCACCTGTGACGGATGAAATATGTAGCCCAGCACCTGTGACTATGCAAATATGATGCCCAACACCTGTGGCAATGCAATATGTAGCCCAGCACCTGTGGCTATGCAAGTATGTAGCTCAACACCTGTGGCTATGCAAATATGACGCCTAGTACCTGTGGCAGATGCAATATGTAGCCCAGCACCTGTGGCTATGCAAATATGATGCCCAACACCTATGGCAATGCAATATGTAGCCCAGCACCTGTGGCTATGCAAATATGACGCCTAGCACCTGTGGCGGATGCAATATGTAGCCCAGCACCTGTGACTATGCAAATATGATGCCCAGTACCTGTGGCTATGCAAATATGATGCCCAACACCTTTGGCAATGCAATATGTAGCCCAGCACCTGTGGCTATGCAAATATGATGTCCAGCACCTGTGGTAATGCAATATGTAGCCCAGAACCTATGGCTATGCAAATATGAAGCCCAACACTCGTGGCGATGCAAGTATAATGCAGGCATGACTGGTGACGGGCTCAGACCTCAAGGGAGCCGATGGACTTGATAAGTGTCATTTTATTGATCATTTTATATGATTAAATCCGTGTTTGACCCATATTTTACTTGTGTAATTGTGGATTTACCCTAGGTTTTAGGATTTATACTCTTTTTGGACCTAATTACAAATTTTGATATATTTGAGTTGTTTTGTCACTAAATTTTTGATCTACTTTTGTAGGCATCAAATGATCAGGGACCTAGGTCATGTTGGGTCAAGATTGAGTCAAAAGTGGACTGGATCAAGTGATTAAGCGCCGACTCATATGGACCGTCCGATGCAAGAACGGTTAGATCTAGACCATCTGAGAACTTCTGATCAATCCAAGCTAGGATTAAGTCTAATCGAGCGATCAGATCAAGATCTGAAGGTTTCAGCCCAATCGGAGATCATCTGGCCGTTGGATCACGATCAGAGTGATCTAGACCATCCATTCAAAGATCAAGGTGATCTGAACCATCCGTTGGAGATCTGGCAGATCCGAGCTACCCTGAGGATGATCCTGACCTCTGATCAAGATCTGGAAAATTTGAGTCAAATCGGACGAAGATCAACCATTGGATGAAGCGGAATTAATCTGAGCCGTCCACTGTTTTAACTACAAAAATAGATTCCCCTGTTCAGATCTGTTGTCGCGTCTTCGCTAGGCAGCTCTATTTTCTTCTCGTTTTCTCGCTTGTTCTCCGTTTTTCTTTGCGATTTCTTCCATCTAAAGGCGTGGCCAACTCGATCAGCACCTTGGAGCAAGATCTGGATCCTTGGAAGAGGCTTCAATGGAGATTTAATCACTGATTTGCATCGGAATAGGGGCTGAGTGAGGGTTTCATCAGTTTCTATTATTTGATCGACTTGATCGCGATTGTGTGCCGATCTCTTCAATCGGAGCTGTCTGAAGGGTTTTCTGATAGCTTCTTGTCAACACCAAATTTTTGTAGCATCTGTACATCGCGAGATCTAGTGGATCGAATTTGATTTCCAGCAGTGTGCAAATCTGTGAGCAGATTCGAAATGGGAGCTAATTTCTATTGATTTGTGAGTTGAAGGGGTTCTTGGCTTGCCTTGCGTGACGAACAAGGAGGTCTTGATACAAGGAATGGTCGAGGCTTAGTTTTAATCGCATTTCTTGTTTTCTAGCTGTAATTTCTGTTTTAGCAATTCTGTTTTCTGCACTCGTATCAGCTTTGTTACTTTCAGTTTCTGAACTGTTTTTCCTTAATTAGGTTTTAATCCTGCAAGACAATCAGTTAGGGAGTTTGTTTAGTGAACAATTGTTTGCAAATTCAGTTTATTTCATGCTTTTTCACTTGCGTATCAGTGCTGTAGCAGTGTGCCAGTTTTTCCTTTCCTCTAGTGTGGCAGTTTTCTTCTTGAGTTTCTGAATTGTGTTCTAAGATAGATTTAGTTTATCTTTTGAAGTTAGATTGTAGCTTGTCTCATTTACTAGGAGCTAGAATTCAATTTCTGAATTTGATTTCATTTGATGCATTTCAGTTTATCTCTGCAAAGTAGCTAAATTCTGCAATATAGTCATTTGGAATTGTTTCAGTTAATTGTTTCAGCAAATTCCAAGTTTCCATTTCTGAAATCAGTTGTTTGGTTCAATTGTGCACTGAATCAGTAGTTGCCTTTCTGTCTTTGAGTTTCTGAAGTCTTCATTTCATTTCTGCAGTAGTTTCCAGCCTGTGCGTGTCAGGTTGCATAATTCTGCAAGCTTAGTTTCGGTTTAGAAATTTCAGCTAAAGCTTATGAGTTTGTGCCATGTAAACATGGGTTTTACTTAAGCTTTCCTAATCCTTAGGATAGAACATTAATTCCGTCTCAATTGCTTGTCTTGTGTCCAACTTGTTGCCAAGTTTCTGCACATAGGTTGCATTCCTGCATATGGGTTCAGTTTCAAGTTTGAGTCTTAATAGAACAGTCTTTGTTTTTCAATTCTATCTTCATTCCTTCATTCACAAATTCTGAATTGATTGGTTATGATTCCTGTATTTAGTTTCAGAAATTTCAGAATTTACTTCTTATCAATTTGTTTTGGATTGCTTAGCCTTGGTTTGTTTTAATTTTGATCCATGAAGTAGATGTTTGCATTAGTTTAAAATGAAAATGTCAGCATCGTTTTGATTATCTTGCTTAGCATTTGTTTTGCAATTTGAAATCAGATTGGTTTCCAAAATTGGTTAAGTCATTAGTTGGTTAATTTTTCCATTAGTTGAGTCCTTCGTTGCAAATTCCTAGTTTAAGTTTGCAAAGGTAATTTTTCCTTCCTTTTCATTGTATTTTCTTGTCTATTCTAAACTAAACCCATTTCTTATTTGAAACCCAAAAACATTGGACAATATATAAATGCAAGTTTGAATCGAACAACTTGAACTAGCTCTTGGAAAAATACGACCTGTGGCCCCTTTACTACGCTTTTATTCTTTAATTGCAAAAAGGGTTTCCAGCTTTACAAATATTCTAAATTTGAGACCCACATTCGTGACACCTCTTTTGGGTCCATCAAATTTTTGGCGCCGTTGCCGGGGAACATACTAGTTGAGTTGTTTGATTTTTGCTTGTGTGATCATTTCATATTTTTCTTGATCCATTTTTGCAGTTACTGATATATCTTGTGTTCTGATTTTATTTGTTTCATCTTTCTATATACTTTTACTGCGATTTGTCTTGATTTTATGACCAGGTCTACAGGTGGTGATCTAGAGGATTTTGACCCTGAGATTGAGAGGACTTTCAGAGCTAGGAGGAGCCAGCTTAGTGTTTCAGAGGGATTTGGCATTATTCCTACTCAGTCTATTTCAGCCTATTCAGTTGATCAGATGGCAGACCACCAGAAGACCATGAAAGAACTCGCAGCACCAGATGCAACATTTCAGTATTCCAGCATTGCCTATCCAGAGCTGGGTGGAGATTTTGAGCTCAGATCTGGACTCATCCATTTGCTACCTAAGTTTCAAGGTTTATCTGGAGAGGATCCAAATAGACACCTGCATGAGTTTCATGTTGTTTGCTCCACTATGAAGCCTCAGGGAATTTCAGAAGAAGACATCAAGCTGAGAGCTTTTCCCTTTTCTTTGACTGGAGCAGCCAAGGACTGTTTTACTATTTATCTACTGGGCATGTGTCTAGCTGGATTTCCATGAAGAAGGCATTCTTAGAAAAATATTTCCCAGCCTCCAGAATTGCTATTATCAGAAAAAGCATTTGTGGCATTCAGCAAGTGGTGGGAGAGACACTCTATGACTACTGGGAGAGATTCAACAAACTCTGTTCTAGTTGCCCCCAGCATCAGATTAGTGAGCAGCTCCTCATCCAGTACTTTTATGAGGGATTATTACAGATGGATAGGATTATGATTGATGCAGCAGCTGGAGGGGCCTTAGTCAACAAAACACCAAATCAAGCTAGGGAGCTAATTTCAAATATGGCAGAAAATTCTCAGCAATTTGGAAGCAGAGCATTATCTACTAGAGGGGTTAATGAAGTTCAGATGGGTCCTAATGATCAGAAAGAGATAAAGAATTCATTGGCAGAGATCGCATCATTTATTAAGCAATTGAGTGTTAATAATGCAAATCAAAATTCCAATATTTCGGTGCATCCACAATCAATCCAAGTGGTGAGAGTATGTGGCATTTGCTCTAGTCAAGAACACAATTCAGATTCATGCCCCAACCTCCAACAAGATGAGTCAATAGCAGCTTTGGTTAGGGGACAATTTCAAGCTAGGAATAACCCATATTCTCCTACTTATAACCCTGGGTGGAGGGATCATCCAAATTTGAGGTATGGAAATTCTTTTTACCAACAAGGCCCACCACAACAACAATTTCAACAACCCCAACAATCTTTCCAGCAGCCACAACAATCTCAGCATCAAAATCAGCAATTTCAACCCCAAAATCAGCATTTTCAGCCTATATTTCAAAATTTCCAGCAACCGTTTCAAGGGGTTCAACAAGGTTTCCAAGGGAATTTGAATTTTCAGCAACTATACCAACCTTCACAGCAGCAAGTTCAACAACCACAGCAAAATTTCCAATCTTGGAACCAAACTTTTCATCCCCAAAATCAAGGATTTCGGCCCAATCAATTTCAGCCCTCACCACAACAAGTTCCATTTCAAAATCAGAATTTTCAAGGGTGTAATTCTCAACAAAATTCCCCAGCATTCCAGCATACGTATCAGCCACAACAACAACAATTTCAGCCCTCCTATCAACCCCAACAGTCCCAAATACAACAAACACAACAATGAAATCTTTTTGCCGTCATACAAAACCTTGAGAGGCAAATTGGGCAAATTGCTAGTGAAATAAATCAAAATAAAGCTCAGGGATCAGGCCAACTACCTTCTCAAGCTGTTTCTAACCCTAAGGGAAACGTTAGCGCAATTTATTTGAGGAGTGGGAAGGTTGCATCAACTCAAAATGATCCAAGAGCTGAATTTTCTGAAAACAAGGCAGCATCTTCATTTCCAGTCCGAAACAGCCCCGAAACCATTCCAAATTCAGTTGATTCCACCCTAGCCCGTGCTCAACTCCCTCACCAAGCAATCCTATAATTTTGGTGGAAAACGAAGCACAAATCAATGGCGAAATAGATTTTACAGCAGCTCCAAAAAGTGGGACAGCAGCTCAAAAATCAGCCCCTCCCATTTCGGTTCAAGAGGAAGAATTTAGGGTGCCCTTGCCTTTTCCACAGGGGAGAACTCCAACCAAAAGACAAGTGGAGGAGGAGAAAACCAAAGAGTACAACGAGCTAGTAAAACTTTTTAGCAAAGTAGAAATTAATGTACCCTTGCTGACAATGATTAAACAGGTTCCTAAGTATGTAAAATTTTTGAAAGATCTTTGTGTTCACAAGAAGCTTAAGGAAAATGAATTGGTCAGCATGGGGAAGAATGTTTCATCACTCATCCATGCCATACCTCAGAAATGTGAAGACCCTGGCATGTTTACTGTATCTTATGAGATAGGGAGCACCACGTTACATGATGCCATGTTGGATTTAGGAGCTTCCATTAATGTGATGCCCAGGACAGTCTTCCAGATGCTTGGCATTGGTCCTCTACAGCCCACTGAAGTTGTGATTCAGCTAGCAGATAGAAGCCAGACCCGTCCGGCAGGAGTTATTGAAGATGTGTTGGTTAAAGTGAAGGAGTTGATTTTCCCTACAGACTTCTACATTCTAGACATGGAGGGAGAGTATCTTGCACGTAGATCCCCACTTATCCTTGGAAGGCCTTTTCTGAAGACTGCTAGAACAAAAATTGATGTATATGTTGGCACCCTTTCGATGGAGGTGGGAGACACAGTAGTCCAGTTTAGTATTTTTGATGCCATGAAGGACCCTAGGGGAGATCGTTCTATTATGAGCATAGACACCGTAGAGGAGACTGTTGAGGCACAGTTTATTGTTGATGATGGTGAATTTGACATAGTGGGAGGAGCTTTAATTTCAGAGGAAGTTAAGAAGATGGATGTAAAAGTATGTGACAGCCTTGATTTCAAAACTGAAGCTTTACCGGAGTTTTCTTGTTTTTTATTTTCTGATGATACTGCTATTGATAGTCCTAATCTTTTTAATGAGGCTGTTGCAAGTATTACTAAAGAGGCATACACAGAAGATGATTCTACAGGTGTAGGGGATTGCACAGAGCCCCAGGGACCACCGCCATTTCCAGAAAGTGTAGGGACTTGCATGATGGGAGCACGTACCCAAGGATCACCTATTCCAGTTGAATGTCTACCAGAATTTGAGCCAGAGTTGGAGGTATTTCTTATAGAACCAACAGACATTTTTCAGCACGATCAGGTAAGTATTTCTTCTTTTCCTTTAGAAAATTTCAGGGAGATGTCTAGATTTGCATGTGAAGAATGTCTTGATACATCATTTGTGAAAAATAATTATGAAAATTCTTTAGAGGCACCCAGGCTTGATTTTATTCATTGTTATGATACTCTTGAGACAGATTATGCTAAAATTGATTTTGAAAAATTTTTAGAAGAGCCTGAATTTGAAGTTGTTTATTGTGAAGAATCTCTTGCAATTTCTTATGCTGAAATTGAATGTGAAAAACTTCTGGAGATACCTGAGATTGACTTTATTGACTGTGAAACATTTCTTGATATACCTCATGTAGAATATGCTTGTGAAAAATTTACTGAGGTACCAAAAATTGATTTTATTGGATGCGATGCATTTTTAGATACATTTCATGTAGAGATTGATGATATTGCATTTCTTTCTTACCCCGCACGCTTGAGAAAGGTTTTACATGTTTTTGCAGGGTCCCAGAGATTTCTTGAGTGGGTACTCCATCTAGACAGTCTTCAACCCCCTGGAAGATTTTCCAAAAAGAATAAAGAGGGAGGAGATGATCCTACTTTAATTCGAAGCACTCCACCTCTAAAATGGATCTTGGACCTAAATTACCTTCGGCCACCTGAACAGTTTATTGCAAAATCTAAGTGTGGGGGAGGTATGCATCATCAAATTGAACAAAGGAAGGGAACTCTCTCAATTACACATACCCCTCCACTACCAAGATGGAGGTTGTTTCTTGATAGACTCCGACCGCCAGAAATAAAGGGGAGTTTGTTCCTTCTTGCATTTTCTTTCATTGCATGTTTCATTTTTATGTTCTTTAGAAGTATAATTTTCTTTTAAAAGAGTTCTTGCTAATTAATACGTGAGTAGAGTAGAATGAATAAATAGGAGACATTATAAATACCATTTTATGTCTTTTGGCACATTTTCTTCATAAGTAGGAATAAATGTATCCCTTTAGGCTATCTTGATAACATTTTAGAGTCTTTTGAAAACAAATTAAATTTGGTTGTTAAAACTTTAGATTTGAGCTCATGGATGAAATCTTGGATGCTTGAGTACTACTTGGCCATGGATTCTTGATTGAGGACTTGAGATGAATCATTTGTACCTAGTGAGGATTAGCCTTATTTTTGTGACACATACATGTGATTGTACTCTAGAACTTGCTTAGGTTCTTTCTAAACCATATTTCAATGATTGGATCACATCTATAGAGGCTAATAAATTTGTTTACCTTTCCGTATCAATTCTTGACAATAATCATGTTCATTCTATTTTTCTTTCCTTATCTTCTACTCTTAATCATGTTTTTATAGGGACTTGTTTGCTTGGGGATGTTCTTTGATGCTATTTTGCCCGAGACGGACAAAGGATTAAGTGTGGGGGAGTGGTTAGTGATTTGGAATCAATTTTTATCAAGGATGCACTTCTTTTGAAAAAAAAAATTTTGCAAGTTAATGTGCCAAATTGAAGTGAGTTGGGTGTCAAGAATGAGCAAAAAGAAGAGGTTAAGGATGGAACCAATTGAGGCATCTAGATTCTTGCTCATTATTTGAAGATCCAAGGAAAACAAGTGGCATACATTGAAGAAAAAAAAATTCTGCAATGAAGAAAAGAGATGATACACAAAGGAAGAATGTTGTATCAAACTTGCTATAGAGCATGCTTCGGCCATTATGATAGAGGGTGAATTGCAAATGAAACCAATGCAGGAATAGAGTGCCAGGTTGAATTCAGTGAAGAAGAAGAAAAACTGAGCCCAAGTGGAAAAGAAATGAGCAGAAAAAAAATGAATGAAAAAAAACACACAAAGGAAGCAAAGTATCAAGCCATTAAGTGGAAGAAGATGATTTGAAAATCTGAATAATCTGAGCTAAATAAGATATCAGAAAACTGTAAGGATGATGAGCTTGATGTTTCGGGATCTAAATTGAATTGCCTTGGAGCTGAACAGAGAAAAAAAACAGTTTGTAAGCTGAGAAAAAAATAGCTATGAGAAGAAAAAGGGGCTGGGCACCATATAACTGAGAAGAATGAAGGAAAGAATGAGTAGATACTCAGCTACAACCGAATTTGAAGCCAGCAGCTGACTTGAAAAAAAAAATCAGAAAAGGAAGAAAAAATAGAAAAAAAACAGTTGGAAAAACAAAGAAACAAAGAAACAAGTGGCATCCAATTGAAGTCTTGGCACCATGAATTAGTGAAGATAAGCTCATCCGAATTGAAGATCTGTTCCACCATGATTTTGATTTCATTAGAGAAAAGAAAAAAAAATAAGAAAAGAGAAGAAAGCAAAATTGGCACGCAAGAGGGAAAATTGGCACAAAGGAATTCATGAACTCTTTTCATCAAATTTTGGAAGAGCAATGCCAAAGCTCACTTCATTACACTTTGACTTCATTATGTGGACCAAAAGGAGGGCAAAGTGCATCAAAAATATCCTTGAACATTCAAGTCTTCCACTCATTCAAATTTGCTATTTTCTTGGCATTTTACCTCATTTTTACCATTTCATATATCTTTCTTTTGTTTGATAAATTTCTGTAGATGTAGATTTAAATCATGAATAATGGTAGCGAGTAGATAACAAGCAAGCCTATGGTAGTGCAAAAAGCATGTGTGTATGAGTGAGCTCCATTTTCATCATGTACTTAAAACTTAGGAAGAGAGCCACCAACAATTTCCCTTGAGAGGTTTAGCGAGTGAAATTCATCTCAATGAATCATGAAGGTTGAAATTGCTAAGTTGTTGATTTAAGGACAAGATACTAATCCATAGAGCTTAGATTTTTGAGAATTAACAATCCTAGGTAATTTCTTTTCAATTGCTTCTACTTATGTTTGAGAAAAAGCTAGGGGATACATATTTAGTACTTTTCGCGAGACGCTCAAGCTTAAGTGTGGGGGAGTTGATAAGTATCATTTTATTGATCATTTTATATGCTTAAATCAGTGTTTGACCCATATTTTACTTGTGTAATTGTGGATTTACCCTAGGTTTTAGGATTTATACTCTTTTTGGACCTAATTACAAATTTTGATATATTTGAGTTGTTTTGTCACTAAATTTTTGATCTACTTTTGTAGGCATCAAATGATCAGGGACCTAGGTCATGTTGGGTCAAGATTGAGTCAAAAGTGGACTGGATCAAGTGATTAAGCGCTGACTCATATGGACCGTCCGATGCAAGAACGGTTAGATCTAGACCATCTGAGAACTTCTGATCAATCCAAGCTAGGATTAAGTCTAATCGAGTGATCAGATCAAGATCTGAAGGTTTCAGCCCAATCGGAGATCATCTGGCCGTTGGATCACGATCAGAGTGATCTAGACCATCCATTCAAAGATCAAGGTGATCTGAACCATCCGTTGGAGATCTGGCAGATCCGAGCTACCCTGAGGATGATCCTGACCTCTGATCAAGATCTGGAAAATTTGAGTCAAATCGGACGAAGATCAACCATTGGATGAAGCGGAATTAATCTGAGCCGTCCACTGTTTTAACTACAAAAATAGATTCCCCTGTTCAGTGTTGTCGCGTCTTCGCTAGGCAGCTCTATTTTCTTCTCGTTTTCTCGCTTGTTCTCCGTTTTTCTTTGCGATTTCTTCCATCTAAAGGCGTGGCCAACTCGATCAGCACCTTGGAGCAAGATCTGGATCCTTGGAAGAGGCTTCAATGGAGATTTAATCACTGATTTGCATCGGAATAGGGGCTGAGTGAGGGTTTCATCAGTTTCTATTATTTGATCGACTTGATCGCGATTATGTGCTGATCTCTTCAATCGGAGCTGTCTGAAGGGTTTTCTGATAGCTTCTTGTCAACACCAAATCTTCGTAGCATCTGTACATCGCGAGATCTAATGGATCGAATTGGATTTCCAGCAGTGTGCAAATCTGTGAGCATATTCGAAATGGGAGCTAATTTTCATTGATTTGCGAGTTGAAGGGGTTCTTGGCTTGCCTTGCGTGACGAACAAGGAGGTCTTGATACAAGGAATGGTCGAGGCTTAGTTTTAATCGCATTTCTTGTTTTTTAGCTGTAATTTCTGTTTTAGCAATTCTGTTTTCTGCACTCGTATCAGCTTTGTTACTTTCAGTTTCTGAACTGTTTTCCTTAATTAGGTTTTAATCCTGCAAGACAATCAGTTAGGGAGTTTGTTTAGTGAACAATTGTTTGCAAATTCAGTTTATTTCATGCTTTTTCACTTGCGTATCAGTGCTGTAGCAGCGTGCCAGTTTTTCCTTTCCTCTAGTGTGGCATTTTCTTCTTGAGTTTCTAAATTGTGTTCTAAGATAGATTTAGTTTATCTTTTGAAGTTAGATTGTAGCTTGTCTCATTTACTAGGAGCTAGAATTCAATTTCTGAATTTGATTTCATTTGATGCATTTCAGTTTATCTCTGCAAAGTAGCTAAATTCTACAATATAGTCATTTGGAATTGTTTCAGTTAATTGTTTCAGCAAATTCCAAGTTTCCATTTCTGAAATCAGTTGTTTGGTTCAATTGTGCACTGAATCAGTAGTTGCCTTTCTGTCTTTGAGTTTCTGAAGTCTTCATTTCATTTCTGTAGTAGTTTCCAGCCTGTGCGTGTCAGGTTGCATAATTCTGCAAGCTTAGTTTCGGTTTAGAAATTTCAGCTAAAGCTTATGAGTTTGTGCCAAGTAAACATGGGTTTTACTTAAGCTTTCCTAATCCTTAGGATAGAACATTAATTCCGTCTCAATTGATTGTCTTGTGTCCAACTTGTTGCCAAGTTTCTGCACATAGGTTGCATTCCTGCATATGGGTTCAGTTTCAAGTTTGAGTCTTAATAGAACAGTCTTTGTTTTTCAATTCTATCTTCATTCCTTCGTTCACAAATTCTGAATTGATTGGTTATGATTCCTGTATTTAGTTCCAGGAATTTCAGAATTTACTTCTTATCAATTTGTTTTGGATTGCTTAGCCTTGGTTTGTTTTAATTTTGATCCATGAAGTAGATGTTTGCATTAGTTTAAAATGAAAATGTCTGCATCGTTTTGATTATCTTGCTTAGCATTTGTTTTGCAATTTGAAATCAGATTGGTTTCCAAAATTGGTTAAGTCATTAGTTGGTTAATTTTTTCCATTAGTTGAGTCCTTCGTTGCAAATTCCTAGTTTAAGTTTGCAAAGGTAATTTTTCCTTCCTTTTCATTGCATTTTCTTGTCTATTCTAAACCAAACCCATTTCTTATTTGAAACCCAAAAACATTGGACGACATATAAATGCAAGTTTGAATCGAACAACTTAAACTAGCCCTTGGAAAAAATACGACCTGTGACCCCTTTACTACGCTTTTATTCTTTAATTGCAAAAAGGGTTTCCAGCTTTACAAATATTCTAAATTTGAGACCCACATTCGTGACACCTCTTTTGGGTCCATCAGGTCTCCATCATGATAATAGCATCGTGCTAATAGCTCAATCAATACGGGAAACCTGACTGCGCGACGGGCTCAGACCTCAGGGGAGCCGATGATCGCTAGTATGCAATCATACAGAGCCTACAGCTCGGTATACAACCTAGAGGGTAAAGTATGCTAACGACACCCTCCTCACTAATCAGATCCTCAACCATAGGTCGGTAGGAACGGTATAGGTCTAACATATGTATCCAGATCTAACCATTCTACCCTAGGTATTCATGCAAGGTATATCTAGGAATCAATCCAACTACAGATACAAAGTGACCTATTACTGTATTTGTGCACATAAGCACGCAAGACAGATAACGAGACTGTACGGAACTAAATAGGAATCATCTAAGAAGAGTAAGCAATAGATATCGGATCATGATATACAAAGGCAGGTATAGCGTAGAAACCTACTACTATCTATAACAAACTATGCATAATAGTAAGACAGTATCTAAAAAGATATGTCAGGGGTACCCGCCTTCAGCGTGAAGTCTGTGTCCAAGAAAGAACCTCTATGTCTATATGTCCGAACCAATCAACGCCCTGTATCAAAGGATATAGTTCATTAATTACCAAATCGACTGATAACTAGCTAAACACGATACAAACCCAATTATCACCATCCTAAAGGTGATTGTCACTAATTAACCCTAATTAGTGATTAGTTTCTGTTTAGGTCGAATCATGACTCAAGTTAGATTTTATCCCAACCTAACCCAAGTGATTACCAAATCCAACATGGATTTCCCTAACGGAGGCAAATCCACTCAACTCCGATCCCTTGAGAACAATTCATCCTCCGATTACCAAAGTCAATTGACTTACATAGCTGGAACATACTCACCAACACCAAATCGAAAACAAAAGCCTCGATCACTCAAATTCAGAACAGCATTACCTAGAACTCACCTAACAACAAGAAGATGAACTCCTCACTCAACATCAATCCAAGATACATGCCAACACCAAAAAGGAAACTCACAGTAGGAACCCAAGCCTAGGGTTACAACATAACTGTTCCAACTCAGAAGCAAAACAAGGACAAAACCAAACTACAATTCAATCCCCCAAAACAACTGTGAAATTCTATCTAACACATCAACAATAGCAAACATAAGGTAAACCCTATTGATCCAAAACAAAGTACTCAAAATTCAACCCTTTTGGAAACCACCCTAATCCGTTGTTCTTACCCAGTGATGGCCTCCCATGATCGGCCACAGGGGGAAGGAGGTGTACCGATCAAGCACAAAGCCACGATCTGCCGAGGTCTGCTCTTGGAGCTTAGTGAAGCTGCTTCTTCACCAGAGAACCCTCCTCAACCTCATGGTCCATCACGTAGAGATGGAGTGAGATGTTACACGAAGGAGACGCAACGGGCAATGGCAGCACTCGATGATTAGAGTAGGATCGCAGTTGAAAATCGACGATTAGGCAAATCCATTTGCAGTGATCAGGAAAAAAACCAAACAGCCAAATTCAATCTCTTACCCAATCATGGCCGAAGAAGGAGAGCTAAACTGCCGGCTCCGACGATGAGAAGCTCCGGGGAAATCGCGTGCGCGAGATAGATAACGTCGTTGTGATCGGGCGCGAGAGAGAGATCAGAAGGAAGGGAGTCGGCGCATTGGCGTGGGTTAGGGCACGCGAAGGGGAACAGATGAGGAGAGGTTTCGGGGGTGGCTGCGTGCTAAGGGGAAAGAGGGTTTTAAGTGCACCCTGTTTTGCAAAACAACCCCTACAATTTGGAAAATCACGCCCCTAACCTTCTTACTAATGATTTTAGCAATTTAACCCTTCCAATCTCCAAAATTCTGATCCAATCCCTCAAGTATAGAATTTTTCTTTCATTCAAACCCCAGTTAGGTTTCGAAAACCCTAAACATCTCTGGTAAATCACCGAAAAATTTTCTGGTCCAGGTTTTGTGTCGCCGAATTTAACAATGAACATTTGAATAACACACACTCTTTTATAGGTAATGCAGGATATTCAACCTCTCTGATCTCATCAAGTCTGCCATAGTAATAAAATTTAGTGTTACTGTTGTCGATAGATCATTTAACACAAATACCAGAATTATAGGTTAATCTACGTGAATCTTGTTGTGCCATGTGGAATTTGAAATCATTAACATAGTAACCAGAGTACACTGTTATCTTACGGAGATCTCTAGATGCAAGGTTGATTATCCTAGAATCTTGCACATTTGATATTCTACCACCGTTCACCTATAAAAATACTTATGATATAAATTAAGTGGCAATTTGATGCTGATGCATGAAATATAAATTATTCTCTAACTTACATGGATTTAAAATCATAATGCAAATTCTGTCTCTAACTTTTCATCTATCTCACTTGCATCCATTGAAGGATTTTGTAGTTGTAATTATTGTTCGTACAAACTGTCAAGGAAAGTAATTTTAAGATAATTGGGATAGCAAACAAATATAGCAAGATAAATGTTTGTTTAGAGAAGTTAACTCACTTTATATAGGGTTTGACCTTATCACAATTTAGAGTATGTATGTTTTGCAGCATGATATTCTTGTTCAGTAAACCATTTAGAAACGTATGCACTCATTGGCTTACCAAGAAATTGAAAATAAAAAACATCTCTAGGTCTATCAACTTAGTAGTATTAGAATTTAGAGGACACTTGTAATGTATAGTTTTCAAATTATCAACAAAATAATATGAGCAGAATGACGATGCTTCTTCAACCAAAAAGACATTACATATTAAACTCTCTAACTCTTACTTTGTTACGAATATTATTATTTAATTTTCTCAAAAACTATTCAAATGGATACATCTATCTATCTATACCACACAAGACCTGCTAGTTATGCCTCGTAAGGTAGGTGAACTTGTAGATCCATTAATTAAAAAAACTGGATGAGAAAATACGCTCAAGCTTACTTAGTATAAATGGAATGCCTGTTTCTAGCCGAAGCATATCAATCGTCATTGTAACAACCCTCTCTTCTAACTTTGACCTTAGAGGGAAGTCACATGTTGGATCGTGAAAACCGATAGAGGGGGGGTGAATATCGGAAGTCGTTAATTTTTCGGAAAACTGAGAGTAAGTGCACAGCGGAAATAAAAAGAACATACACAGCGCAAAGACACAGCGATTTTTACTTGGTTTGGAGCCTGTGTCGACTCCTACTCCAAGGCCCACGGTCATTGACCGTTTACTTTGGGCAATTCTATATTAGGTGCAAAATAGTTTACACAGGATTACAAATTAAGTACAGTAAACTTTTTAATAAGCTCTTTTACCGACGTCCGGAGTAGATTGACTATTTCGGAGCAACAGGACGTCGTCGGCTCGAGTTGGAAGAATTCCGAGGCGCAGCACGAGAGTAGAAGAGCTTTGAGGCGTTGGAAGAAGTGATGTCTGAAGCCTGGGGTCGAGGGCCCTTTATATAGGGCTAGGGGGCGCCCGGGACGTCGGGGGCGCCCCCCACGTGGCCTTCGATCCGCCAAAGTCTCGGTCGCGGCTTATCTTCGAGATCCGCTTTGACCGGGGCGCCCGCAGCGCTCGGGGCGCCCGCATTGACCGGGTCAAAGGTTATCTGCTTGGCTTCGAGGGCTTCTGGTTCGAGGTACGTGCCTGGGGGCGCCCGCAGCGCAGGGGGCGCCCGGGAGCACGGGGGCGCCCGGCCCAGTGTGTATTCGAACCAGTCTTCTTGTTACTTGTTTTGTATGGCCCTTGGGGGCGCCCGGGACGCTCCGGGCGCCCTACTCAGCAACTGCCTCTCTCCTTTGAGGCTTTCTGAGCTGCAGACACACGTTCCTTCGGTCCTGCATCCAGGGTTAGTCCAAAACAAAATAACATAACAATTAATTAGATTTATACAGCCATAGCTGTCTTGGTTCTGACTTTGGTCTCCAAAATGGAGCCCTAGGTCGAACCGACGCCTACTGTTCCCTCGACGGGGAACGCGTCCTCACCTACTCCTCTCGGGAGAATTTACCTGATGCCAACCGCTCCTTTGGTTGGACTTTTGCCTGACGGTCCTTTGTCAGGTCTTGTAAGCTGGCAGTCCTTCGCCAGTGCCTAGCAGTCCATCGCTAGGGCTTGATGCTGGCAGTCCATCGCCAGTGCCTAGCCATCCTTTGCTAGGGCTTTAATACTGGCAGTCCTTCGCCAGTTGCCTAGCAGTCCTTCGCTAGGGCTTTAATACTGGCAATCCTTCGCCAGTTGCCTAGCAGTCCTTTGCTAGGGCTTTTAATACTGCACACTTAAAATAACTTGTTAGAAAATAAGTAAGACTTAACTTTTGAGCTATGTTGCCATTATCAAAACACAGGTTAGACTTTGGTGCCTTCTGCACCAACAATCTCCCCCTTTTTGATTTATATCAACCCTAGTTCAAAAAGTTAAGTTTAATCTGTTGGATCGAGAAAGACCGATAGAGGGGGGTGAATATCGAAAAATGTTCGGATTTAAAAGAAAGAGTAAGTGCGCGGCGGAATAAAAACAAACAACGCAAACACCAAGGTTTTACTTGGTTCGGAGCCTGGGTCGACTCCTACTCCAAGGCCCACGGTCGTTGACCGTTTACTTTGGGCAATTCTATAGTGCGTAAAAGGTTACAAAGTGAGATTACAAAATTACTGTAAATAGAAATATACACTTTGTTTTACCAACTCCCGGTGTAGATCGAGTTTCGGTGCAGTGGGAGGTTGACGGCGCTTCGTTCTTGAGTCGGGAAGTTTCCGGAGCAGAGCGCGGTCGTCAGAGCGTTTGGATGCGTTGAATGAAAGCTGTGTTGAAGCTAGGGGTCGAGGGGTGCTATTTATAGCACCTAGGGGCGCCCTGGTCGTCGAGGGCGCCCTGCCACGTGTCACCCGATCCGTGCTTCGCTCGGTCAAGCCTTATCGCACCGGAATAGGGATGAGGTTTGACCTCTGGGGCGCCCTGGTCGCAGAGGGCGCCTTGGCTGACTTTTTCCGCGCAGAAGACTCGGCTGTGGATAAAGCTGAGGCTTCGCAGAGAGAGCTGGAGGCGCCTTGGCTGCTGAAGGCGCCTTCGCTGCTGAGGGCGCCTTGCCCAGTAAGCAGCTGAAGCCTATTTTGCTTCGCTTGGTTCTGATTCACCTTAAGGGCGCCCTGGACACTCAGGGCGCCTTACTCAGATGTTGCCTCACTCCTTTGAGGCTCTCTGAGTTGCAGACACACGTTCCTTTGGTCCTGCATCAAGGGTTAGTCCAAAACACAATAAAACAATTAATAATTATTTTATACAGCCTTAGCTGTCTTGGTTCTGACTTTGGTCTCCAAAATGGAGTCCTAGGTCGAACCGACGCCTAATGTTCCCTCGAAGGGGAACGCGTCCTCACCTACTCCTCTCGGGAGAGTTTACCTGGTGCCAACCGGTTTCACCAGTTGGACTTTTGCCCAGCAGCCCTTCGCCAGGTCTTGGTTTTCGCCTAGCAGCCCTTCGCCAGGACTTGGTTTTCGCCTAGCAGCCCTTCGCTAGGACTTGGTTTTCGCCCAGCACCCCTTCGCCAGGACTTGGTTTCCTGACAGCCCTTCGTCAGGTGCCTAGCATCCCTTCTCTAGGACTTGGTTTTTGCCCAGCAGCCCTTCGCCAGGACTTAGTTCCTGACAGCCCATCGTCAGGTGCCTAGCAGCCCTTCGCTAGGACTTTGTTTCCTGCACTCTCAAGCAGCATTGTTAGACAACAAATAACCCTTAACTTTGAATCCTTTGCCAATATCAAAACAAGGTTCGATCTGGTGCTTCCTGCACCAACAATCTCCCCCTTTTTTATTATGGCAACACAATTCAAAGTTAAGGAAAAAGATAGCAGTTTAAGCATAAAGGTTAAGACTAATAAAACATATCAATTTTTAACAGTCTAAAACCAAATGTAATTTGAACAGTGAAAAGAGAGAGAAAAATATGAAAAAATTTCTCATACTCATTCTCCCCCTGAATAATTAACTTAACTCTTAACTTTGACCTTTCCTCCCCCTTTGACATATATCAAAAACAAGCATGGGTGAACAAGGTATCTAACAGGGATTTATGAGTTTTTCTAAGTGCTTTATGTTTTTGACAAAGTATTTTTCAAGAATCGAGTAAAAGCATTTTCAAAACTTTTTACACTTAGATAATTTTCAAGAAAAGGATTTTTCAGGCATAACAAGTTTTTAAATTTTGGAGCAAGTACTTTTTAGAAGAATTTGAAAAGTAAGCTTCAAGTACTTGGTTGAGAAAATTAAGTAAAAAAATACCAGTTAAATACTTAAGTACTTAGAAATGATTTTTGAAAAGAATAATTTTTGAAAAGAATGATTTTTGAAAAGAATTGTTAAGTACTTAGAAATATTATTCAGTACTTAAAATGATAAAGTTAAGTATTTAACTTGATTTGGGAGAATATGTTTTTGAAAAAGAATTAAGTGCTTAATATGTTTTAAGTAAGTACTTAAAACATTTTGAAAAAGAAGTTAATACTTTTTGAAGAGAGAAAAAAAATTTAAATTTGAAAATTTTGATTCCCACTCTTCTTTCCAATCTCTCCCCCTGGATATATATCAATAACGGAATATGTTTTGAAAGAAGTTTTGAGAAGAAATTGTGTATTAGAGCTTATGAGTTTTGAAAACATAAAAATACTTGGTATAACTCTTAAAAGTATAGCAAAAGCTTAAATTTCCAGATTAAGTCCATTTTGAAGAGTATTATGCAAAAAATATTTTGTATTTGAAAAAAAGTTTTGAAAAGATTTTTCAAGTACTTTTGAGATAAATTATGATTTGAAATACATACGTACTTTTAGAAAAGTATTAGATTTTTTGAAAACAAAATATTTCACTTGACTAGGTTTCTTTTCCAGTCTGACACAATCCTAGGAAACCTTGTTAACTACAAGGACATTTCCCTAAGTGTCCTGGAAATTTTCAAACTCAAGTAAATTTTTTTTTTAAAAAAAATGATAGTACTTTAAAATATATGCTAATACAAAAAAAAGTGTGTGAACTTTTGAAGGTTCAATATTTTACTTAACTTGGTTCATTTTCCAGTCTGACACCATCCTAGGAAACCTTGTTGACTACAAGGACATTTCCTAAGTGTCCTGGAAATTTTCCAACCTAAGTAAATGTTATTTCGAAAATAATTTCATAAGTCACACAAATTCTAACAAATAGTATTTTGAAAAACTTAGATTTTTGCAAGAGTTTGAAATAAAGCATGTTATTAAATAATTCCTTTAATTTGACCTCCCCCTAAACTTGACTCAGTCCTGGGAAGCTTGTTGACCACAAGTACTCTTCCTTTGAGTCTTAAGGTTTGAGTCAGATTAGAAAGAACTGTTTAACAAAGACATAAGTAAAAAAGAAACTTTTTCTGAAGTTTTTCTTTTGACTTAGACTCCCCCTTAATTTGACACATCCTAGGAGTCCTTGAAGATCATGAAGTGGACCTTTCCTCTATGTCTTTAGGGTTTGTCAAGATCAAAAGAAGCACTTTTGAACAATCTCCTGAGTATGATAACTTTCAAGGAGATAAATTTTTGAAAACTCAATTTCGAATAATAACACAGTTTAAAAATAATTTTTCAAAAGCTATCGTAATATATTAATGTTTTTGAATCAACTTTTGAAAGCCTTATTTTGAGATGAAAATATGTTTTAAAGCATAAGGATTTTGAGAAATCAAAAAAAAACATTAAGAAGAACTCCCCCTGTATCCGACATAGACTGACTTTATCTAAGACCATAGTGTTGACTAGGTTTGACCATGTTTGACTCAGTTGACTAAGGTTTAACTATGTTAATCATGGTTTGACTATGTTGAAATTATCCTCTGACTTAAAACACAACATAAAAGAAATTTTAATTGAACTTAATTTTCCTGTCTCACCCAATCTAGGGTTTTCAAACAGTTAACCTTAAAAGTTCTTTGTGAGACAGGTTTGAAAAAATTAATTTTGAAAAGGAATTTTCATTTATTTTGAAAAAAGTTATTTAATTTTGAAAACAGATTTGATTAAAAAAAATAAGTTTAGAAAGCAGAAATTTTGAACACTGATTAAGTGATTTTTAAAACAGAATAAGTTTGAAAAATAGAAATTTTGAAAATAGATTAGAATCTATAATTATTTGAAATTTGTGTTAGATTCGAATTTGACAAAAGATAATTTGAATTTGAATTTCAGAAATTGGCTTCCAGGTCTTGGCGAGGCACTAGGCCTTCTTTGGCCGTAGCCTTATGGGATCATCCACCCTTTCCTAGACAAAGCCTTTTAATGAAATTTCATTTTCAAATTAAATTAGGTCATTTTCTGGTCTAACTAGCTTGGGTCTTGGATCGGTAGCTTCGGCTGGTTTCACCAGTCTAAAGAGACCAAGTAGACTTGATCTTATTAGAGTTGGTTTCCCCAACGTACTATCATCTCACCTCCTCCCAATACTATGTTTTCAAATTTCAAGTAATTGGTTAAGTCCTTAAGCTATCTAGTCCTATGAATAGCCAAAACAAAACTTCAGATAATGTCATAGTGAGGAGAAATTTCTGGATTTTCTAAGTTTGCAAAATTATTAATCAGTTTTTCTTGTATATCAATTTTAATTTTCAAAGTCTCATTTTCTTGTCTTAACATTTTGAATTTTGACTTTGCTAATATACATGATTTCATTAAGTTATCTAAGCATGCATCCATATCTAAATTTGACCAAGGGAGATTAATTAAACTATCAGTATTCAAGGTAAAGAGTGGATTTGGATATAAATTACAGTTACCCATTTTGGTTGGTTGCCCTGGATCTTTGTAACGTTTATCTGTGCATTCCTCTTTGTAATGCCCAAACTCCTGACACTTGAAGCATTGGATGCGACTCTTGTTCTTTCGTGCTTTTGGAGCTCGTTTCTTTGTTGCCGTCGGTGGTATCGTTTGAATCTTACGAGTAGGACACTTAGTTTGGTAGTGCCCTCTCTCCCTGCATATGTAACAAATTATATGATTTTTAAAATTTCAATTTGTAATTTTACCTTTTGATTCCTTATTGGGAATCTCCCCCTTAATTGTTGTTGTCTCGGATCTAGATTCATCTTCTGATTCCGTGTCTGAGTCGGACTTGGGTACTGGTCGAAGCTCCTTCGTTGGTGGTTCTCTTGGAGTTTTCCCTGCAAAAGTTATACCTTCCTCGACCATTACAGTATCAGCTTGATTATTTAATTCTAATTTAGAAAAGAATTTGAAATTGGTTACCGTCTCAGTTAATTCATCGTCTGATTCTGCTGGTTCGATTTCGACTCTAGCTTCAGGTTCAGACTCTGACTCGGCTGTCTGTGCTTGGACCGAAAGGGCAATATAACTTACCTGATCTTCTTCTTCATCTGAGATTTCTTGATGAAGATCGATCAATTTCTCCCAAAGTTCTCTAGCACATCCGAATGGACCTATCAGTTCGAGTTGCTCCTTAGTTAGGCCACATTGTAGGATTGTTGTCGCCCTTGCATCCGTCTCGATCTTCCTCAGGGTTGGTTCATCCAGTTGGTCCCACTCGATTGATAACTCATCTTCTGTGGGGAGGTAGAACCCTGTTTGGATGATTATCCATATGTCCATATGGGCCTTCAGATGAAACTCCATTAGACTTCTCCAGGAGTTGAAGTTCTCGCCGGAGAAGAGTGGTGGACGGGCACTGTTCCATTCTTGGTTGGCCATTTAAAATAATCCTTGCACACACAGGAAACAACAAAAATATACCAAGACTTGGTCTTGGATTAGTAGTGCGGGAGAAGGGAAAAATAGCCCAAAATAAAGATTGCACGAATTTCGAGGCAGAATAATAATAAAATAATGAAAATAATTTATGACAAATTTTTGAAAATGTTGATTTTCTCAATTCTGATTAATACTAAAAAGTAAGAATTTAATAAAAAAATTTGCTCGAATTAAAGTTGCACGAGTTTCGAGAAAAAATATTAAAATAATAATAAAAAAAGTTTATGGCAAATTTTCAAAAATTGTTTGTTTTATAAATTCGGACTTGTGGCGAAAAAATAAGAATTCGAAATTGAAAAAGGCGTAAGAAAATTTTAAATACACCTACAGATATTATTTATTTGAAAATAAAAAACGAGACTAATCGAATGGTGTTGATTAACAAAAAGAAAAGAAATAATAAAAAAAATCGTAAACCCGAAAAAAACTCTCAAATTGGTGGTTGCACCAAATTTGAGCTACCCCGCTCTGATACCACTTGTTGGATCGAGAAAGACCGATAGAGGGGGGTGAATATCGAAAAATGTTCGGATTTAAAAGAAAGAGTAAGTGCGCGGCGGAATAAAAACAAACAACGCAAACACCAAGGTTTTACTTGGTTCGGAGCCTGGGTCGACTCCTACTCCAAGGCCCACGGTCGTGCCCACGGTCGTTGACCGTTTACTTTGGGCAATTCTATAGTGCGTAAAAGGTTACAAAGTGAGATTGCAAAATTACTGTAAATAGAAATATACACTTTGTTTTACCAACTCCCGGTGTAGATCGAGTT
>JAGFNQ010006941.1:211072-376946 GCA_024364735.1 Boesenbergia rotunda
ACCACCAGAAGACCATGAAAGAACTCGCAGCACCAGATGCTACTTTTCAGTATTCCAGCATTGCCTATCCAGAGCTGGGTGGAGATTTTGAGCTCAGATCTGGACTCATCCATCTTTTGCCTAAATTTCAAGGATTATCTGGAGAAGATCCGAATAGACACATGCATGAATTTCATGTTGTATGCTCCACTATGAAGCCTCAGGGCATTTCTGAAGAAGATATCAAGCTGAGAGCTTTTCCCTTTTCTTTGACTGGAGCAGCTAAGGACTGGTTTTACTACTTACCTACTGGGCATGTGTCTAGCTGGATCTCTATGAAGAAGGCATTCTTAGAAAAATATTTCCCAGCCTCCAGAACAGCAATAATTAGAAAAAGCATCTGTGGAATTCAGCAAGTGGTGGGTGAGACACTTTATGATTACTGGGAGAGATTCAACAAGTTATGTTCTAGTTGCCCCCAGCATCAGATTAGCGAGCAGCTTTTGATTCAGTATTTTTATGAGGCTTATTACAGATGGACAGAATTATGATTGATGCAGCAGCTGGAGGGGCTTTAGTCAACAAAACACCAAGTCAAGCTAGGGAGCTTATTTCAAATATGGCAGAAAATTCTCAGCAGTTTGGAAGCAGAGCATTATCTACTAGAGGGGTTAGTGAAGCTCAGCTGGTTGCTAATGATCAGAAGGAGATTAAGAATGTATTGATGGAGCTCACATCAGCAGTTAAGCAAATGGGTCTAGACATTTTAAATAAAAATTCAACTCCTTCAGTACCTCTACAATCAAGTCAAGTGGTGATGAGTATATGTGGTATCTGCTCTAGCAAGGAACACAATTCAGATTTTCCCAACCTACAACAAGATGAGTCAATAGCAGCTTTGGTTAGGGGACAATTTCAGGCTAAGAATAATCCATACTCTCCTACTTATAACCCTGGATGGAGGGATCATCCTAATTTGAGGTACGGGAATTCTTTTTACCAACAAGGCCCACCACAACAACAAATTCAGCAACCCCAACAATTTTTCCAGCAGCCACAACAATCACAGCATCAAAATCAGCAATTTCAACCCCAAAATCAGCATTTTCAGCCTCCTAATCAGCAAATCCAGCAGCCATTTCAAGGGTTTCAACAAGGTTTTCAAGGGAATCTGAATTATCCACAGCAATACCAACCTCCACAGCATCAAGTTCAACAACCGCAGCAAAATTTCCAGCCTTGGAATCAAGGCTTTCAGCCCCAAAATCAAGGTTTTCAGCCAAATCAATTTCAGCCCTCACCACAACAAGTTCCTTTTCAAAATCAAAATTTTTCAAGGGTGTAATTCTCAACAAAATTCCCCAACATTCCAACATTCTTATCAGCCCTTCCAACAACAATATCAGCCCTCCTATCAGCCTCAACAGCCCCAAATTCAACAAACACAACAAGGAAATTTTTTGCCGCTATTCAAAACCTTGAGAGGCAAATTGGGCAAATGGCTAGTGAAATTAATCAAAGCAAAGCTCAAGGATCAAGCCAATTCCCTTCTCAAGCTGTTCCTAACCCTAAGGGAAACGTTAGTGCAATTTATTTGAGGAGTGGGAAGGTTGCATCAACTCAAAATGATCCAAGAGCTGAATTTTCTGAAAACAGGGCAGCATCTTCATTTCCAGCCCAAAACAGCCCCGAAACCACTCCAAATTCAGTTGATTCCACCCCTAACCCGTGCTCAACTCCCTCATCAAGCAACCCTGTGATTTTAGTGGAAAATGAAGCACAAATCAGTGGCGAAACAAATTTTATAGCAGCTCCAAAAAGTGGGACAACAGCTCAAAAATCAGCCTCTCCCATTTCAGCTCAAGAGGAGGAAATTTCTGTACCTTTGCCCTTTCCACAGCGGAGAACTCAAGCTAAACGACAAGGGGAGGAGGAGAAAACCAAAGAGTACAATGAGCTGGTAAAACTTTTAAGTAAAGTAGAAATTAATGTACTTTTGCTGACAATGATTAAACAGATTCCTAAGTATGCGAAGTTCCTGAAAGATCTATGTGTTAACAAGAAGAAGCTTAAGGAAAATGAATTGGTCAGCATGGGGAAAAATGTTTCATCACTCATCCATGCCATACCTCAGAAATGTGAAGACCCTGACATGTTTACTGTATCTTGTGAGATAGGGAGCACTACGTTCCATGATGTCATGTTGGATTTAGGAGTTTCAATTAATGTGATGCCCAGGATGGTCTTCCAGATGCTTGGCATTGGTCCTCTACAGCCTACTGGAGTTGTGATTCAGCTAGCAGACAGAAGCCAGACCCGCCCGGCAGGAGTTATTGAAGATGTGTTGGTTAAAGTGAAGGAGTTGATTTTCTCTGCAGACTTCTATATTCTAGACATGGAAGGAGAGTATCTTGCACGTAGATCCCCACTTATCTTTGGAAGGCCTTTTCTGAAGACTGCCAGAACAAAGATTGATGTTTATGCTGGCACACTTTCGATGGAGGTGGGAGACACAGTAGTCCAGTTTAGCATTTTCGATGCTATGAAGGACCCTAGGGGAGATCGTTCTATTATAAGCATAGACACCGCAGAGGAGACTGTTGAGGCACAGTTTATTGATGATGATGGTGCATTTGACATAGTGGGAGGAGCTTTGATTTCAGAGGAAGCTGAAGAGATGGATAGAAAAGCATGTGACAGTCTTAATTTCAAAACTGAAGCTTTACCGGAGTTTTCTTGTTTTCTATTTTGTGATGATATTGCTATTGATAGTCCTAATCTTTTTAATAAGGTTGTTGCAGGTATTACTAAGGAGGCATGCACAGAAGATGATTTTACAGGTGTAGGGGATTGCACAGAGCCCCAGAGACCACCACCATTTCCAGAAAGTGTAGGGACTTACATGATAGGAGCAAGTACCCAAGGATCACCTATTCCAGTTGAATGTCCACCAGAATTTGAGCCTGAGATGGAGGTATTTCTTGTAGAACCAACAGACATTTTTCAACACGATCAGGTAAGTATTTCTTCTTTTCCTTTAGAAAATTTCAGGGAGATGTCTAGATTTGCATGTGAAGAATGTCTTGATACATCATTTGTGAAAAATAATTTTGAAAATTCTTTAGAGGCACCCAGGCTTGATTTTATTCATTGTTATGATATTCTTGAGACAGATTATGCTAAAATTGATTTTGAAAAATTTTTAGAAGAGCCTGAAATTGAAGTTGTATATTGTAAAGAATCTCTTGTCATTTCCTATGCTGAAATTGAGTGTGAAAAACTTATGGAGGTGCCAGAGATTGACTCTATTGACTGTGAAACATTTCTTGATATACCTCATGTAGAATTTGCTTGTGAAAAATTTACTGAGGTACCAAAAATTGATTTTATTGGATGCGATGCATTTTTAGATATATTTTATGTAGAGATTGATGATATTGCACTTCTTTCTTACCCTACACGCTTGAGAAAGGTTTTACATGTTTTTGCAGGGTCTCAGAGATTTCTTGAGTGGGTACTCCATTTAGATAGTCTTCAACCCCCTGGATGGTTTTCCAAAAAGAATAAAGAGGGAGGAGATGATCCTACTTTAATTCGAAGCACTCCACCTCTAAAATGGATCTTGGACCTAAATTACCTTCGGCCACCTGAACAGTTTATTGCAAAGTCTAAGTATGGGGGAGGCATGCATCATCAAAGGAAGGGAACTCTCTCAATTACCCATACCCCTCCACTGCCACGATGGAGATTATTCCTTGATAGACTACGACCGCCAGAAATAAAGGGGAGTTTGTTCCTTCTTGCATTTTCTTTCATTGCATGTTTCATCTTTATGTTCTTTAGAAGTAAAAGTTTCTTTTAAAAAGAGTTCTTGCTAATAAATGCTTGAATAGAGTAGAATTAATAAATAGACATTGTAAATACCATTTTATGTCTTTTGACACATTTTCTTCATGAGTAGGAATAAATGTATCCCTTTAGGCTATCTTGATAACATTTTAGAGTCTTTTGAAAACAAATTAAATTTGGTTGTTAAAACTTTAGATTTGAACTCATGGATGAAATCTTGGATGCTTGAGTACTACTTGGCCATGGATTCTTGATTGAGGACTTGAGATGAATTATTTTTACCTAGTGAGGATTAGCCTTATTTTTGTAACACATACATGTGATTGTACTCTAGAACTTGCTTAGGTTCTTTCAAAACCATATTTCAATGATTGGATCACATCTATAGAGGCTAATAAATTTGTTTACCTTTCCATGTCAATTTTTGGCAATAATCATGTTCATTCTAATTTTTCTTTCCTTATTTTCTACTCCTAACCATACTTTCTAGGGATTTGTTGTTTGGGGATGTTCTTTGATGTTATTTTTCCCGAGACGGACAAAGGATTAAGTGTGGGGGAGTGATTAGTGTTTTGGAATGAATTCTCATCAAGGAAGCACTTCATTTAAAAAAAAAATCATGTGCCAATTGAGTGAGTTGGTATCAAGAATAAACAAGAAGAAGTGTTAAGGGAGTGAAACCATTGGAGATTCAAACCATTCTTTGCCCATTCGGTTGAAGAGAAAAAAAAAACAAAGTACAAGTGGCACACAAAAATGAAGAAAAAAAATGTGCCAAAAGAAAAAAAAAATCTGTGAAGTTATATTGGGACCGAAGTGGTTTGGATCAAGCTGGAATTAAGGAAGGGAAGCTCAGCAACACTTTGTTATAGATTGATTGAAGCTGTATAATCTGAAATCAATGTAGGAAATTTGTGCTTAAACAGAGGAAAAAATTTTTGCTGTGCAGATTAGGAATGAAGTGTAGTGGACTGATTTGAGCTGGAAATTTTGAACTGAATTGCAATGGCAGCTGTTGAAATCTGAAGCTGAAAAGCTAAGTTCGAAATAAGTTGAAAACCTGTAAGGAGCTGTTGTTAAAGCTGCAAGAAAAAAATTCAGATTAGAATGTTGGAAGGATTAAGATTGTGTTTCCATACAAGCACTTTGGTATCAACTTGGGATTTAAGCTGGTTTTCCGAGACTGTAAATCAAGATATTAGTTGTATGAATGTGTCAAAAAGTGTGGAGCACATTATGCTGATCAAAACAAAGGAAATTGTGGCTGATTTGCTGTTTTAGATCAGAACAGAGAAATGAAAAAAAAAAACTGCAATGAAGCTAATTCCGAAACAGTTTGGGATCCAAAGAAAAATGCAGTTAAGTTGATACTAATTGCTATGAAACATCAGAGAATTGCAAGGTTTACAAGTAATGCCGTGGAGCTGTCCAAATAAACAAGACTTAGCTGCCAACAAAAACAAACAGGAAAAAAAATAGTTTGAGAAAAACAAAAAGAAGCAAGTTGGCACATCATTGAGTTTCGGCACCATGGATTAGTGAAGATATTTTCATCCAAATTGAAGATCTGCTCCATTACATTCTGAATTCACTAGAGAGAAAGAGAAAAAAAAACAAAATCAGAAAGGGAAGAGAAGTAAGCAAAATTGGCACGCAAGAGTGAAGTTGGCACAAGGGAGTTGATGAGTTTTTTTTTCATCAAACTTTTGAAGGGCAATGCCAAAGTCTCACTCCAACACACTTTTGATTTCATTATGAGGACTGAAAGGAGAGCAAAGTGCATCAAAAATATCCTTGAGCATTCAAGTCTTCCACTTATTCAAATTTGTTATTTTCTTGGCTTTTACCTCATTTTTACCATTTCATATATCTTTCTCTTGTTCGATAAATTTTTGTAGATGTAGATCTAAATCATGAATAATGGTGGAGAGTAGATAATAAGCAAGTTTATGGTAGTGCAAAAAGCATGTGTGTATGAGTGAGCTCCATTTTCATCATGTACTTAGAACTTAGGAAGAGAGCCACCAACAATTTCCCTTGAAAGGCTTAGAGAGTTATATTCATTTCAATGAATAATGAAGGTTGAAATTGCTAAGTTGTTGATTTAAGGACAAGATACTAATCCATAGAGCTTAGATTTTTGAGAATTAACAACCCTAGGTAATTTCTTTTCAATTGCTTCTACTTATGTTTGAGAAAAAGCTAGGGGATACGTATTTAGTACTTTTCGCGAGACGCTCAAGCTTAAGTGTGGGGGAGTTGATAAGTATCATTTTATTGATCATTTTATATGCTTAAATCCGTGTTTAACCCATATTTTACTTGTGTAATTGTGGATTTACCGTAGGTTCTAGGATTTATACTCTTTTTGGACCTAATTGCAAATCTTGATATATTTGAGTTGTTTTGTCACTAAATTTTTGATCTACTTTTGTAGGCTTGGAATGATCATGGACCTAGGTCATGTTGGGTCAAAGTTGAGTCAAAAGTGGACTGGATCAAGTAATCAAGCATCAACTAATATGGACCGTCCGATGCAAGAACGGTTAGATCTAGACCATCTGAGAACTTCGGATCAATCCGAGCTGGGATTAAGTCTAATTGAGCGATCAGATCAAGATTTGAAGGTTTCAGCCCAATCGGAGATCATCTAGCCATTGGATCACGATCAGAGGGATCTAGACCATCCATTCAAAGATCAAGGTGATCTGAACCATCCGTTGGAGATCTGGCAGATCCGAGCTACCACGAGGATGATCCTGACCCCTGATCAAGATCTGTAAAATTTGAGTCAAATCGGACAAGGATCAACCGTTGGATGGAGTGGGATTAATCTGAGTCGTCCACTGTTCAACTACTTAAACTGCCTTCAGATCCAGAACAGGTTGTCGCGTCTTCGCCAGGCAGCTCAGTTTTCTTCTCGTTTTCTCGCTTGTTCTCTGTTTTCTTTGCGATTTCTTCCATCTGAAGGCGTGGCCAACTCGATCAGCACCTTGGAGCAAGATCTGGATCCTTGGAAGAGGTTTCAATGGAGATTTAATCACTGATTTGCATCGGAACAGGGGCTGAGTGAGGGTTTCATCAGTTTCTGTTATTTGATCGACTTGATCGCGATTGTGTGCTGATCTCTTCAATCGGAGCTGTCTGAAGGGTTTTCTGATAGCTTCTTATCAACACCAAATCTTCGTAGCATCTGTACATCGCGAGATCTAGTGGATTGAATTGGATTTCCAGCAGTGTGCAAATCTGTGAGCAGATTCGAAATGGGAGCTAATTTCCATTGATTTGCAAGTTGAAGGGGTTCTTGGCTTGCCCTTGCGTGACGAACAAGGAGGTCTTGATACAAGGAATGGTCGAGGCTTAGTTTTAATCGCATTTCTTGTTTTCTAGCTGTAATTTCTGTTTCAGCAATTCTGTTTTCTGCACTCGTATCAGCTTTGCTACTTTCATTTTCTGAACTGTTTTTCCTTAATTAGGTTTTGATCCTGTAAGACAATCAGATAGGGAGTTTGTTTAGTTAACAATAGCTGCAATTTCAGTTCAATTCTAGTTTTAATCTGTGTGTATCAGTTTGTTCAATTGCGTATCGTGTTTGTTCTGCAATCTGTTTTTGTTTCTGATTTCGTATCAATTGATGCTATTCTTGTTTCTTAATAGTTTCTGCCTTAATTAGAGTCTAAATTCCGCACTCTTCTTAGCTAGGTCGTTGGTGTAATGAACACTTGCATTTAAATCAGTTTGTTTAGCTTTAAATCATTTCTGAATTTGGTATCAAGCTGTGCATCATTTCTGTTCTTTGCGTATCAGTGTTTATCTTCAGCCCTGAATTCCGTATCAAGTTAGTTTAGTTCCATTCTCAGAATTTATATTGTAGTTGTCTCATTTACAAGCAATTGCATTCAGTTCTGCATTTAATTCCAGTTTTTTTTGCTCTGCATATCAGTTTAATGTTGCGTATCAAACTCTAGTCTGCATTTCAGTTTTGTTTCTGCAATGTTCACTAATAGCTTCTGAATTTCGTGCCAAGTAAGCTCTAAACTCTTTTTAAGTTTTTATGAACCTAGATTAGTGATTAGAATTCAGCTTGCATTGGGTAGTTTCAGCATCAGACCTGCTGTTGCATTACTGCAATTGATTAGAAAAGCCTTGCCTTACATTTCTGTAATTGAACCATTTCTGCTTATTAGTTGGGTTCTGAATTTTTGATTCATCTTCATTTGTTTCTGAAGTCAATTATCTCCGAATTCTGCATTTAATTTGTTTACTTCAAAGTTCATTAGCTTACATGAGATGGTAGTTCTACATTTAGTTCAGCCTTTGGCATACAAGTTTCTTTCTTTTTGTATCAAGTTCGTTTCAATGTCTTCATTTCGTATCAAGTAAGATTCACATTGAATGTATCAAGTAAACTCAATTCCTAGTGAACTACTGCACTTAAAATCAATTTCCATTTGCATTCGGCTAATTTTGCACTTCTTCATCCATGTCTTCCTTTGATTGTTTCTCAATTGCCATTCCTAGCTTAAACTTGTCTAGTTAAGTTTTCTCTTTTTTTATTGTGTTTTCATTTCCTCATTGCAAATCAAACCCAAGTTTTATTTGAAACCCAAAAATAACAACGACACATAAACGTAAGCTCGAATCACACAACTTGAACTAGCCCTTGGAAAAATACGACCTGTGGCCCCTTTACTACGCTTTTATTCTTTGATTGCAAAAAGGGTTTCCAGCTTTATAAATATCTAAATTTGAGACCCACATTCGTGATACCTATCTCGGGTCCTTCAAGCATCCACCACCAAGAAGGTGGACCACCGAGTCCTCTTCAGCGGCTCCTCGCCCAGGGATATGGCCAGCCGAATCTGGCCGATAAGCTGCATTGGGTTCCCCGTGAAGCCGAACAACGGGGTCGCTACCAGGTCCAGCTGGGACTTCTCAATCTAGAGTTGGTCAAACGCTCTCTTGTAGAGTATATTGACCAAACTACCAGTGTCCACGATGGTGCGGTGGACTTGATAATTTGCGATGACGGCAGTGATGACCAACGCGTCATCGTGAGGGACTTCTAACCCCTGCAGGTCTTGGGGTCCAAAACTGATTTGAGGCCCCTCTGCCTGGGCCAGACTGGTGCCGACTTGATGAATCTCCAGTCGGCGTACTTGTGCCTTCCGAGCACGGTGGGAGTCTCCACCCGTCGGTCCACCCGAGATGACATGTACGTCTCCTCGGATGATATTCTGCTGATTGGCCCGCTCTTCCTCCGTCTCCTCCTCCCCCGCTTGGTTCCCTTGGGGGAATAAGTTGCAGGCAGCCAAGGGGTTCTCTCGTAGCTCTTCGACCACCGGGTCGACATTCGGGCCGCCTCGGCCTGCCCCCCGCCCGGGAGGTGTTTGCCGCCCTCGACCAGCTTGACGACACTCCTCGGTGGCGTGCCCGTGGCTTTGGTGGAAGGTACAGTTTGGCCTTCATCGGGCAGGGAAACACCCTTTGGCCACCTGCTGTACATGACGCCGTTCCATACCTGCGTGCTCGGTGGGCCCACGTGGGCTGCGAATATGTCCTCCTGAGGGTCTAGCACCGTGAATAGGGGGAGGAGGTGCCAGGGCAGCCGACTCCTTTCGGCGAGCGGCTTGCACCTCCTCGACATTGATATATTTGACAGCCTTGCCAAGAAGGCTGTCGAAGTCTTTCGGGGGCTTCCTGATCAACGAGCGGAAAAGCTCCCCTTCCTGCAGACCCTGGGAGAACGCGCTAACCATGACCTCCTGAGTGGTAGTTGGCACATCCATCGCCAACTCGTTGAACCTCTTGATGTAGGACTTGAGGGTCTCTTTCGGTCCTTGCTTCAGGGCGAACAAATTGAGACTTGTCTTGTGGTGCCGTCGGCTGCTAGCGAAGTGCTACAGGAACACCCTTTTGAACCCTTCAAAGCTCGTGACCGACCCGTCGGGGAGTCGGTCGAACCATCTCTGGGCTGCGTCAGAGAGTGTGGTCAAGAAGGCTCGGCACTTAACGCCTTCCGGATACTGCTGAAGCATAGCCGCGCTCTCGAACTTCATCAAGTGCTCCTCCGGATCTGTAGTGCCCGCGTACTCGGGGACGGTGAAGAAACGAAGGTGGCGAGGCACGGGGTCCTCCAAGATCCAGGGAGCAAAAGGACTGCGTACCAGCATGGTCGAAGCAGGGTCAGCTGGAGCCTTTCCTTTGTCCGGCCGCCTCCCATGCACCGGATTGGACACTGAGGCTTCGGCGGACACTAAATGGGCTTCCCCGCCCTGGTCCCGAGGGACAACCACGGGGGGAGGTGCGGAACCACCCTCAGGCCTAGCAGGCCTGCCTTGTCCTCCCGAAGTTCGACGCACAGCCGGCTCTGGGCCCGGAGGCCCTTGGCTGGCAACTTGGGAGGGCCTCTGAGAAGCCCTCTGCTGAGCTCGTGTAGCCATGAGCACCTCGTACTCTTTGTGAGAGACATCCACATTCACCCGGTAAGGGTCAGCCATCTCCACTTCTGATCAGGCTACTGGTGTCCCTTCTTCTAGTGTCAAATTTGATCCTGTCGCGAAGTGAATCGGACGCCCCTACAGCTGAGTGAGCCTCCCGGGGAGGGCGAGGTCGCTGGGGTGGCTTAGCGAGCTGGATCGCCTCTAACCTACAAAATAGAGACCGTTAGAACCCGCCGGGAAAAGTCCCCCGCCAGGCACTCCGACGGTCAAGTCAGTACACGACGGTGGCGATGGGAAGCAATAGAACAGTATGGAATTGTACTATCGCGCGTACCTGAGAAATGTGGAGTGAGGAGGCTTATATAGCCGGGGAAGCTGACCGCATCTGCCCAGCCTGTCACCTACTGCCATATAGTGAGGATAATGTAATGCAGGCTCAAAGGTGGCAGGATAAAGTAGCGCATGCTGTATTAAGGAAGGGATGCTGTCAACTTAAGGTTGGCGCCGTTGGGCACCGCTCGACCTAACAACAGAGTATGTGGTCTTGGTACGGGGAGGCAGGCTATGGTAGGGAGATCAATATCTCGGCGGGATATCCGTCACTTTGAGCCAGGATGGCTTCAGTCCTGCGCCGACCCCGTACAACTTCTGGTAGTCTGGTGTTAGGGAGTGGTTGTGCCGACTGGGGCACTAGGTGATGAGGCCGGCTGAGGGCCTATGAGGGTGCCGACTGGGGCACTGAGTAACGAGGCCGACTGAGGGCCTATGAGGGTGCCGACTGGGGCACTGAGTAATGCCTCCTCCGGTTCGGGCTTATCCCCGGAGCGTGGGCCGCCACGCGTCCGCGAGGAGCCAAACGGAGAAGGGTATTGGAGTATAAACATCCGACTCGGGCTTAGCCTGATGCTAACGACCGTGGACCGCGCCTCGTCAATTTAAGGGCCTGGGTCTAACTGCCACCCACCTGATGGGCCTTTGCAGCCCACTAACCATCTTTCTTCTGACTAGGCGCCAGACTGTCGGGCCAAGCTATACGCAAGTTGGTCCGGGATCAAAAGTGATGCAGTTCAAATTCGCCTTTCTCCTAGTTTCCAATGCAAAATTGTTCAATGTTTTGTAAAATTGAAAAAGCTCAACAAAAATTCTTAATGAGCGACGAGATAAAGTTTAAGATTTTAATTTAAGAGCAGGTTTGAAAAATCATACTTTTTTTTTCTTTTTGGAGGTGGACTCAATAATTTACAGGTATGAATAAATAGTAATGATAAAAATTATATTCCTCTATTTTGAAAATAAATATATTTAATAAGTTAAAAAAAATTATACAAATGACTCTAATTAAATTAAAATTCATAAGTTAATTAAATAGTAAATGAAAATTATAAATTGAATTAAATTAAAAATCATTAATTAATTTATTAATTATAAATGATAAATTAATTAAATTAAATATCATAATTATTTAAAATATTAAATAAAAATTATAAATTAAATTAAAAATCATAAGTTAATTAATTAATTAAAATTATAAATAAATTAAATAAAATATCATAATTATTTAAAATATTAAATAAAAATTATACAAAGATATTAAATAAAAATAAATAAATAAAGATATGTGATTGATAATGGAGGGCCGACAAAAAATTTATATGGAGGATTTTTAATTGTGTAGAGAATAGTAGAGTTTTATATTTGTGATATGATATTAATGTGACATATTAAAAATTATAAAAAAATTTATTGAGAATTTTAACCATTGAAGATGTCCTTAAATAACCATGCATCTTTCCTGAAATTGCAAATCATTGACACTGATAGAGAATAAATAAAGCTCCAATCCAAAAAAAAAAATGGAGAGATTTTACATTTAAGTTGATGCCGTCGGGTCATCTTGTTTTTTAATTTTTAGTCCCACTCAATTAAAGGTTGAAAACATTTTGCTTTCTCAAGTAGTAGTAGAGGCTTCCCTTTTTTTTCTCCTACAAGATATTCTCTTGTAACAACTTATTAACATGAATTTCTTTAAATAATGTCATAATTAAGATTTGAATTTTCTTTTTATAATTCATGATAATATTTGGGTTGTTTCCTAGGCATTGAAAGTGATGCGGTTTGAACTCGCCTTCTCCTATTCTCAACCCTCCTGGTTCGACCGCACCACTTAGTTCGGGTCCACATCGATAGAGCCTTCGATCTTTAGCAGCTCAACGGGTCGATGATAGACTTCGATCTATGACAGCTAAGCAGTCCTCCGGGGGACTCCTAGTCCACAAACTTGGGTTCACTTTCGTAAAGCCTTCAACCCTATGTGTCGTGCTATCTCCTTGGAACTTCACCTTCGACCTGCCATCATATCAACACCAGTGAGCGAGGACAGATATTGCCGGCTTAACCCCTCAAATGTTTAAGTTAGCAAAGTGCTAAATAAGAAGGTACCTCCCTTGAAGAGAGGGCTTGAACAGTAAAAGAGAGGCATTTTGCAAGAGGAGGGCTTTTACATTCCGCGAAGCAGAGTTGTGGAGTAGAATGCCTCCACTAGAGGAAGGGCTTTTGTAGTATCTGGAGTAGAGTTGTGGAGCAGAATGCCTCTGATAGAGGAAGGACTTGTTGATTTTTGTTTTGAATTTCAAATATTTTGAAGGTGGTGATGTATGTGTTTAGTCTCATATTACTAAGCTAAGAGAGTTGGAAGACCTTATATATAAAGACATTCCTACTATGTTTAGAAAGCTTAAGAGGATCTACACGCATATGCGGGCTGAGCCCAAAACAGGTGGTTTTAGGGGGTCTGGGCAGGAAATCCATAAACCGGGCGCGACGCCTCGCGCAGGATTTCGGTTTGGTTCCTAAACCAATTTGGTTTATTTTTATTTTTATTCTTTTTTTGTTGAGGAATCAAGCAGGCGTGCACAACGCGCCTTTCCTCAGCATCACACGACGCGACGCCTCGCGTGGCCGCAACTCCTCAGCGCGAAGAGGCATTTATTGCCTCTTCGGATCTATAAAAGGGGAATAGAATTCAAAATTTTATGTACTTACTGCATCTGCTCCTTTCTCGACTCTCTGAGCGAATCTTTTCTCTTCGCTTTCTTCCGGTTTTGCGAGTCTTGAGGCTTTTCCTAGTGCGATCAGAGGTTGTGTCCGAAGCCAGCGTTCGTCTTGGAGTACACCTACGAACGTCGTGTGGTTGTCGGATCTTGGGAGGGTGTTGCCGGAAGCCTTTGCACCGTAGGGCAGCAATCAATTCTCTAAGGGCAGTCGGCATGCCGACGCTTCAACCGGATAACTATTCCTAACTTTGCTCTTTTCTTATCAGACTGATGTATCTGTATTTTACTGTCTGCTTTAGTACATATTCCTGCTGATTATGCTAACTACAATCTTAGAGAATTGAATTATGCTTAAGTAGACATGATAAATATTAGAACATCGGGGTCTGATGAGGCTAGCACCAACCCCGAGAGGTTTTCCGGGCAAAACTTCAGACGTTGGCAACAACGGATGATGTTTTGGCTTACTACGCTGGGGCTTTTCTCCGTTATAGAATCGGATCCTCCTTCACCTGATGAAGAAGAACCTGCCCGTAGTGCTGCCACCGAGAGGTTTAAATAGAGGGATTATCTCTGCCATGGGAGAATCCTGTCTGCCCTCTCAGATGCACTATTTGATGTGTACTGCTCTACAACCTCGGCCAAAGAGTTATGGAAATCTTTGGATAAAAATATAACTCCGAGGACTCTGGTTTAGAGAAGTACACCGTGGGGAAGTTCTTAAACTTCAAAATGGTTGAGGGTAAATCTGTCATTGAGCAGACCCATGAATTTCAAATTTTGATTCACGGTCTTGCTGAGGGAGATATGTCGATACTCGAGAAACTTCAAGTCTTGTCTATCATCGAAAAGTTGCCTCCGAGTTGGGAAGATTTTGGCATGACACTTAAACACAGGAGAGGTAAAATCTCTCTTGAAGATTTAATGATTGCCTTAAATATCGAGGAAGAACATCGGAAGCAACATAAGGATGATGATAAGGGGATGCCTATGGATTTTGCTCCAAAGGCAAATGTGGTGGTCTCTTCTGACAAGAACAAGTTCAAAAACCAAAAAATGAAGAACAAAATGAAACCCAAATCAAAGGTTCAGAAGAATCATGAGACTAAGCCGTGCTGGGCTTGTGAACAAGTTGGACATTTTGCCAAATTTTATCCTGAGCGGAAGGACAAGAAGAAGAACCAAGGCAATGTGCCCAACACCAAGGCACAGGTCAATGTTGTGACCAGCACCAGCAATGGGTTTGTTTCCTTTAACCCCGAACTAAATTTGATTTATCAACCCAATGAGTGGTTAGTTGATACAGGTGCTAATGTGCACTGTTGTGTTGATCGCTCTGCCTTCCTTACTTATCAGGTAATTGAAGGCACTTCCGTAACCATGGGGAATCATTCTGCAGCCAGAGTGTTAGGGATTGGACAAGTTGACTTGAGGTTTACCTCAGGGAAGGTCCTGTCACTCATGAGGTGCATCATGTTCCAGCAGTCCGACAGAATTTGATTAGCGGGTCAAAATTAGTTCGTGCTGGTTATGAGCTAAACTTCAAATGTAATAAAGTTGTATTGTTACATTTAGGAGCCTTTATTGGAAAGGGTTACCTTAATGAAGGTTTATTTAAACTCAATGCTGAAAATACGACTATAAATAAAACTAGTGATATTGGTTGTTCTTATAACATTGAGTCTTATAATGTGTGGCATGATAGATTAGGACATGTTAATTTTTAAACTATAAAAAGGATGATGAATCTTGACATGATTCCTAAGCATGTCATAAATGATAAGAAAAAATGTGAAGTTTGTGTGCAATATAAACAGCCTCGTAAACCCTTCAAATCAGTTTATAGAAATTCTAATATTTTAGAATTAATTTATACTGACTGTTATGAGTTTAACGGTATAATAACGAGAGACCATAAAAGGTATTTCATTACCTTCATTGATGATTACTCTCGTTATTGCTATGCTTATTTGCTGAAAACTAAAGATGAAGCCTTAGATAAATTTATGATCTTCAAATCTGAAGCTGAAAATCAAACAAATCAAACCATTAAGAGGATAAGATCTGATAGGGGTGGAGAGTTCACCTCAAATCTATTTCAAAAATTCTATCAAGATTCAGGTATAATTCATGAGATCACTGCTCCATATAGTCCTCAATCTAATGGTGTAGCAGAACGCAAAAACCGAACCCTTGAAGATATGATTAATTCCATGTTAGGCAGTTCTGGGTTACCCAACTTCTTATGGGGGGAGACTCTATACACTGCTTGTCATGTGTTAAATAGAGTACCTATGAAGTCAAGGGATAAAAGCCCATACACTACAAGAAAAATACTTTTCCGCAGCGCGTTATTAACAGCGCACATTAAAAGCATGCTGTTAATAGTATTATTAACAGCATGCATATTGATGTGCGCTGTTAATATCATACATTTTTTTAAAAGAAGAAGCATCAACAGCATACATTAAAGGCAAGCTGTTAATGCTATTATTAATAGCATATTAACGTACGCTGTGAATAAATAATAACAACGACAGCATACAAAAATTTGTACGCTGCTAATACGTCTATTTATTATATGTGATATACTACAACTAAAATTACAAATAATCACTATTTTATTATTTTATTATTTTTTATTTTTCTTATTTTCTTTTTTCCATAATTTTTTTCTTATTTTTTATTTTTCATTATTTCTGTTTTCCCTTATTTATTCTTTTTCATTATTTCCTTATTTTATTTCACTCCCAAATCCCTCGCGCCTCCCTCCTCATCACGATCGCGCCTCCTTTCCGCCCCAAAACCCTCACGATCCCGCCTCAACTCATCGCCCTCCTCTCCTCTGCTCGACTTTCCGCCGTTTCCTTCCCAAAACCCTCACGATCGCCCCTCAACTCATCGCCCTCCTCATCGCTCGACTCTCCGCCTCCTCGCTGCCTCCTCAGCGCCATCTTCTCCGCCTCCTCCTCACAGACGCCGCCTCTATTTGCGCCATCTTCTCCGCTTCCTCCTCACAGACGCCGGCAGACTCCCGCCCTAGGTCTTCTTGAAAGACTGCGCCATCTTCTCCGAAATACTCACGGTAGCTTATTCGGGTTGCGCTAGGGCTTCCAGGTTAGTTTTTGTTCTGAAAGCTTGATGTATATTTGTTGTTTGGGCTGCGCTAGGGCTTCTTTGTGGTGTTTGCTCTCCCTTGTTGGTTTTCTCCGTACCAAAGCAGAGAGGCAGTGAGAGAGAGAGAGAGAGAGATAGAGAGGAGAAGAGGGAGAGACGATGGTGGGTGATTTTATAGTGCCTGCCGACTTGGTCGTCGGATCAGCGGTGTGCTTAGATACTTCCCACCGCAGTAGAGGATCGCCATCATCGTACGGCGTAGTTGCGGCGGATTGCTCGGCGAGCAGGATGATCAATGCCGATAAGAAGAAGAAGGGAGGCGAAGTGGTCGAGTGCAGGATTTGCCCAGAGGAAGGGGATGAGTGCGACCTGGAATCCCCTTGTGCTTGTACTAGAACCCTCAAAGTATCTGTATCCTCCTCAACTCTTCCCTTCCCGATTGCTCTTCGTTTCTGTTTCAATTTTCGCAAAATTTTCTGTTATGGAGCATTTTCGCAGTCCCATCCCCGCCCACCTAAATAATGGTGTTGTAGATTATAATTTATAAATTCGTGTATGGAATTCTTCATTTTCAAAAATCCTTTTTTAATAAAAAAAAAGTTGTGAAGGTGTTTTGTGCTTATCGGTTAATAACTCAGATCGTCGTATACTTTAGACTTGCAATCTATGTTTTTATACATGTGGAAGATTCAGTGAACTATGACTTGGCATTTCTCGTCTGAAGGTATAAATGCCATAGTTAATTATCTTTTCCTTCTCTTTGGCTTTTGTTTATGGCTTTTGCATGTCCTTATCATCACAAGTTGACGGCTTCATAAACTAGCATGTGTAGTTTTTCAAAATTGATTGTGTGGGCAAACTACATAGATATTTTATCTGTTTTAAAGACCCTCGAAATAGAAGCATTTTGAGTGAATAAAGTACATATGATTGCTGCCAAGTTTCATTAATCGGTATCTTATTCTTGGTATATGCTTCGCCTGGACAATCTCTTTTGGATACTATTTTTATCCCTTTGTGTGGTAATGCAACAACCCTATGATTATAGCAGAAAACTGTTACATTGATAAGAAACAATTATTGCACAGTATTTTCCTGCCATTCTGATGAAAATTACCACTAGTCAATTTAAAATCTAGCAATTTATTGAAGAGAGTTAACTGATATAAGGAAACAATTAACATTACCGTGCGATAGTCATTATGATGTTTTCTAATGGTTCAATAGTAACTAAAAATTGTTCATTTAGTTCTTCCGTATCACTTTGTTAGTATAGAGAATAAGAGTTGAGGCCCCACTTCTGTTTCTCATCTTTGGTAACTAACTTTAGATGATATCAACATTTCTGTTGTAACTTATGTGGTCTTCCATGTCTTTTCTTTGTAAAGACGTGTCACTTTTGGTTTTACTCAATTATGTGAATTGCTGGTGTCTGTTTGCTAGTTCTTTTTCATTTATTGGTAAATTGATATTATGACAGTTTGGTGATTATCTGACTTTTTTGCTTTGAGTTTTATGCAGTTTGCCCATAGAAAATGTATCCAGAAATGGTGCAATAAGAAAGGGAACATCATTTGTGAAATCTGCAACCAGGTTATGGTTTGAATAATTCTATGAGAATATACACAATTTTTTGCATTCTTCTCTGTTTATTTTAATAAAGGGACTACTGAAAAACATACTGCTTTAATAGGCTTTTGCTCCAGATTATGTTTTCCCCTCAAGCGAACTTGGTCCTGATATAATGGCGATTGATATCAGGTACTTGCCAATATTTCTATTATGTGCAAACATAAAAAGCATCCTAAATTGTTTTGATATATATTGTCAGCTTTTGGTTAAATTTTTGGATTAAGTTCTTTGAACAACTACCAAATTTTCATATATACACCAAATAACATTTATATGTAGAAATTACTTCAAACTTCACATTTGTACACATAAATATGTTCATGATGGAGGATGTGAAGAGGATGGGGGGGAGGATGGAAGGAGGAAATACTAACAAGGTGGGCATAGAGGGACTGGAGTATTGGTGGAGGGAATGCTAGCAAGGAGAGAGCACTGTGGACAGAAAAGAAATAGCAGGATAAAGGGGTGGGTGTGGACACCAAGGAGGGATCCATCACAATAGAACCCATTAGTGGTGGGAGTTGCTATAGAAGGAAGAGGAGGGGATAATCAAGCAGATGCTGTGGGTGAGTGTATGACTTAAGAAAAGGAGAGGGAAGGTGGTTTCAAGACCTAAACTGAAACTACGATAGTTTTTTGTATCAATTTTCAACTGATTATACCCATTACATCCCAAGCCTAGCAATAAACTAATATCTAGCCTTCTGGCACTAAACCCATTATTTCTGACCCAATTGACAATGCCGTGCTAGCTTTTGCTGATTCTGGTTTCTGATATTTATTTATTGTTAACTTGGAGATCATTACAAAGTGCATTAATGATTACTGGAGGGACAGTTACATTCTTGAGATAGTTATACATTATAATATATCTGTATTACTTTACGAACTACTTTTTCTTAATATGAAGAAGCATTATCTTAATTTAGGACGCCATGAGAACTTCTTTTGTGAAATGGCTTGCATAATGCAAGATTTGACCGCTTACCAAATCTGAACTTCATATCTTCAATACTAAGTATCAGAGGTTTAGGACACCAAGTAAATAATTTAATTTTAACAAGAAATGGCAAAGGATAATTTTCCAGCATATAGTATTACATACCAACACTTGAAAGAACAAAGCCAGCTATGCATCCATATATCTTTTGGAGACATAAAAGAAAGTGGAATACAGCTACTGAAAGAAGATTGATGTTGTAAGCTAATAAAGGTTGTAAGCTGGTTTTGTCGTTAAGAAGAAAATGAAACAGCGACATTCTGTGAGTTCAAGTGAAGAAGGAAAAAATGAATAAGTTAGCATGACACATTTTCTATTACAAGTTTGATTATGCTTTACAAGTTTGATTATGCTGTACAAGTTAACTGCTATACAAGTTTTCTTAACTGCTGTACAAGTTTAATTATACAGATTTTTTCTTACGTTCGTTGTACAAGTTAACTGCTGTGCATTCGTTATACATTTTCTTACAGATTTTTTTGATTATACAGTTACAACTAAAGAACTTGAGTCGTGAAGATATCATTGATAATACTAAATGTAAGCTGCTTCATTGGAGTATTGACAGAGTTATTGCAGAAGGTCGAATTGCATCCACAGATCCCAAAGTAAAAGTGTATCACGTTCCTCTTGGTGGAGCTTGTTGGAAAGTTTGGATTGATAGGGTGTTTGTGAACAAGCTGGACCTCATTCGACCAAACGATGAAATGTTGTTTCTTGAAGATGCAATAGGAAGCACAGTTGCTTGGTTATCTAAGTTTATAGTTTTTGACTGAGTTACTTACTTTAGACTTATGACTAGTTTGTAATTTTTTTTTGCTACTCAGTTATTTTAGACTTATGACTAATTTGTAATGGTTTTTGCTAGTAAATGAAATGTTATTTTGGTAAAGTGTGGTGTTGATGATTAACTGTGATATAAATGTTTTAATTTTGGATGTTGTTAATTGAGAGAAGTGATGTGGTATATTTATTGTATTATCAAATTGTGTAAGATGTGTATATGTGTATTAGTATCCGCAGCGCGCAGCTACTCGTTGTGGATGTAATTATCCGCAGTGTATATTCGTGTGCTGTGGATTCATTTATTCGCAGCGCGCAGCTGCGCGCTGCGGATAAGTTGCATCCACAGCGCGCGGCTACACGCTGCGGATAAATGGATCCGCAGCGTGTAACCGCGCGTTGTGGATGCAACTTATCTGCAGCGCGCAGCTGCACGCTGCGGATAAGTTTCGACTTTTAACAGCTTGGAGTTATGCAGCATTCGATGTGCGCTGCGGATACAATTATTGCGCACTGCGAAAAGTCATTTTTGTTGTAGTGATATGAACTTTGGAAAGGTCGAAGGACAAGTTTGAAATACCTTAAAGTGTGGGGGTGCCTTGCAAAAGTACTAGTACCTGAACATAAAAGGGAAAAACTTGGTCCAAAGACTGTAAATGGTGTCTTCTTGGGTTATGCTCAGAATAGTTCTGCATATAGGTTTCTGATTATTAAATCAGAAATTTCTGGAATAGATGCAAACACTATTGTAGAACTTCGTGATGCTACATTCTTTGAGGATATATTTCCTATGAAGACTAGAACACCTCAGTCTATTTCTAGTACTCCTACTAGAGATGACTCTGCCTCCATAGAGGTCCCATTATCCTTAGTGGGTGTACCTTCCTCAAGTCACTCTAGATTAGATGAATCTAGTGAGTGTACAGAATTGAGAAGGAGCAAGAGGCAACGTGTGTCTAAGGATTTAGGCCAAGACTTTATCACATATAATATAGAAGGTGACCCTGTGACATATAGAGATGCTATGGCTTCTCCTGAAGCTAAGCACTGGAAAGAAGCTATTAAAAATGAAATGGACTATATTATCTCTAATGCCACTTGGGAGTTAGTAGATTTGCCTCCTGGTTCCACCACCATTGGATGTAAATGGGTGTTTAAGAGAAAGTTAAAACCTGATGTGTCAGTAGATAAGTTCAAAGCCCGCCTGGTTGCTAAGGGATTCAAACAGAAAGAAGGGATTGACTATTTTGACACTTATTCCCCTGTTACTAGAATTACTACAATTCGAGTATTGATAGCACTGTCATCCATATATCATCTTGAGGTCCATCAAATGGATGTCAAAATGGCATTTCTTAATGGAGATCTTGAAGAAGAGATATATATGGATCAGCCAGAGGGATATGTAGTTTCTGGAAGTGAGAATAAAGTCTGTAAGATAGTAAAATCTCTTTATGGTTTGAAGCAAGCCCCAAAGCAATGACACGAAAAATTTAATAGAACTATGCTATCATTTGGCTTTGAAATTAATGACTCTGATAAATGTGTATATACTAAAATGAAAGGTGATAAATGTATCATTTTATGTTTATATGTAGATGATATTTTACTTTTTGGATCTAACATTTTAATTATTAATGAGACCAAGGCTCTCTTAAGTGGTAAGTTTGATATGAAGGATATGGGTTGTGCTGATGTGATTTTAGGGCTGAAGTTGACTCGCTCAACTGATGAAATAGCAATTTCTCAGGCACACTATGTTGAGAAAGTGTTAGAGAAATATGGCTATAGCCACATAAAATCTGTAGTCACACCCTATGATTCTTCAAAGACTCTCCACAAGAATAAGAGTGGTGTGGCTGTGTCTCAATTAAGATATTCCCAAATAATTGGTAGTCTAATGTATTTGGCAAATTGTTCTAGACCTGATATTTCGTTTGCTATAACTAAATTGAGCAGGTTTACCAGCTGTCCGGACAGAACACATTGGGATGCATTAGACAGAGTACTCAGATACTTAAAGGGTACTATATCCTTGGGCTTGTGCTATGGGAGGTTCCCTGCAGTCCTGGAGGGATATAGTGATGCCAGCTGGATAGCTGACACTGCTGAGTGTAAAGGCGTTACTGGCTATGTTTTTACACTTGGAGGCGGTGCGGTTGCTTGGAGGTCTGTTAAACAGACGATCATATCCCGTTCTACATCTGAGGCAGAATTATGTGCTTTGGATACCACAGTAACTGAAGCTGATTGGCTTAAGGGTCTTCTTACTGAGATTCCCTTGATTATGAAGCCAATACCTCCTATCTCAGTGAACTGTGATAATCAAACAACAATAGCTCATATTAGAAGCTCCAAGTATAACCAGAAACAGAAGAGACATGTACGAATAAGATTGAAGTCTGTTCGTGAGCTAGTGTCTCTAGGAGTGGTGTCATTGGACTTTGTAAGTTCAAAAGACAATATTGCTGATCCACTCGCAAAATGACTTGATTCTGAGAAAATCAAGAGATCCAGTAAGGGAATGAGACTGAGGCCTATTCTGGTTTCATCTATAGCGGCAACCCAATCTATTTGTTTGGAGATCCCAAGAAGTAGGTTCAATGTGGTATAAACAAGCTATAAGGGTGAACCGTTAGCATAAATTGATTGAGATATAATCACAAAGTCTCTTCCCTGGATAGATACTTGACTGCTAGTAAGGATGAGCTTAAGGCTCTTAATGAGTTCGAGGTCTTTATAACAGGATGCTTGTAGTACATCCTTGGAGAACTCACCTATGTAAGTGTAACTGTGAGGCCGCAATGTGGGGGTATGGGCAACTCTCCTTAACACTTATGAAACAAGATTCGATGGCATGGCCGTAATGCACCAACCCAGAAGGATTGAACCGTCGCCTATGATGAGTTATTGCCAATTGATTTTCACATATTAAAGGTTTAAGTTCAAGACTTAGTTCACTTCAAACCTGTGTGAATAAGATTGGTTTACTTAGGTGAAAATTCAAACCGGAAGGTATTTTCACTGAAAACTCATTACGACAAAGCCTCAGGACCTATTTTTTTTACCAAAATAATTTGAAATTTGTGGGCGATTGTTGATTTTTGTTTTGAATTTCAAATATTTTGAAGGTGGTGGTGTATGTGTTTAGTCCCACATTGCTAAGCTAAGAGAGTTGGAAGGCCTTATATATGAAGTCATTCCTACTATGCTTAGAAAGCTTAAGAGGACCTACACGCATGCGCGGGCTGAGCCCAAACCAGGTGGTTTTAGGGGGTCTAGGCCGGAAATCCATAAATCAGGCGCGACACATACGATTATCGCGCGCACGGGGGGTGCAAATCCCCAACTCGTGGGCCTCACGCTTGCGGGCGACCCGATTCATTTTTGCAGATTTCGGTTTGGTTCCTAAACCAATTTGGTTTATTTTTATTTTTATTCCTTTTTTGTTGAGGAATCAAGCAGGCGCGCACAACGCGCCTTTCCTCAGCGTCGCACGGCGCGACGCCTCGCGTGGCCGCAACTCCTTAGCACGAAGAGGCATTCTATTGCCTCTTCGGATTTATAAAAGGGGAATAGAATGCAGAATTTTATGTACTTACTGCATCTGCTCCTTTCTTGACTCTCTGAGCGAATCTTTTCTCTTCGCTTTCTTCTAGTTTTGTGAGTCTTGAGGCTTCTCCTAGTGCGATCAGAGGTTGTGTCCGAAGCCAACGTTCGTCTTGGAGTGCACCTACGAACGTCACGTGGTTGTCGGATATTGGGAGGGTGTTGCCGGAAGCCTTTGCACCGTAGGGCGGCAATCAATTCTCTAAGGACAGTCGGCACACCAGCGCTTCAACCGGATAACTATTCCTAACATTGCTCTTTTCTTATCAGACTGTTATATCTGTATTTTACTGTCTGCTTTAGTGCATATTCCTGCTGATTATGCTAACTACAGGACTTTTGCATTTTGCAGAGCAAATCAATGCTTCTACATGAGGAAGAGCTTTTGCAGTCTACAGAGCAGAATTGTGGAGCAGAATGCTCTCCATTGAGGAAGGGATTTTGCAAGAAGCAGAGCAAGCTATTGAGTCTGCAGAATTGTGGAGCAGACTATCCTTTGTTGGAGCAAAGGCCTTTCGTAGGCAACGGAGGCAGGTTGTGGAGTTCGCAAAGTTATGGAGCAGAGTGTCCTCCACCAGAGGAAGGACTTTCGTAAGCAGCGTAGCAGGCCATGGAGTTCGCAAAATTGTGGAACAGAGTGTCCTCCACTGGAGGAAGGATTTTCGCAGACAGTGGAGCAGGCAGTGGACTCTGCAAAGTTATGGAGCAGAGTGTCCTCTGTTGGAGCAGAATGCTCTCCATTGAGGAAGGGCTTTTGCAAGAAGCAGAGCAAGCTATTGAGTCTGCAGAATTGTGGAGCAGACTCTCCTCTGTTGGAGCAAAGGCCTTTCGTAGGCAACGGAGGCAGGTTGTGGAGTTCGCAAAGTTATGGAGCAGAGTGTCCTCCACCAGAGGAAGGACTTTCGTAAGCAGCGTAGCAGGCCATGGAGTTCGCAAAATTGTGGAGCAGAGTGTCCTCCACTGGAGGAAGGATTTTCGCAGACAGTGGAGCAGGCAATGGACTCTGCAAAGTTGTGGAGCAGAGTGTCCTCTGTTGGAGGAAGAGCTTTCGCAGGCAGTGGAGTTGACTATAGAGTCGTAGAGTTGTGGATCAGAATGTCCTTTGTTGGAAGAAGGGATTTTACAAGAAGCGGAGTAGGTTGTGGAGTCTGTAGAGTTGTAGTAGTAGAAGAAATGGAAAAAGAAGAATCGTGTTTGACTCGGTCAAACTACTCTCTTTGCTCATGGTGGGCTATTTGGCGAAATGGCCAAGAGAGGAGAAGAGAGGGGCCCTCACTCTCATGAATTTCTTTTGCCTTGTATAGAAATGAAGCTTGGTTTTACGTGCATATCCACCTTGTCAATTCACCGCTCTACCGTACGGGTAGGAGACCATTTTATGCATAAGGCAGCTGTCAATTTGTGTTAGAGGCATGTAGCAGCTGTCAGTCCATGTTAGAGGCATTTGTAGACAGTCAATCTATGTTAGAGGCATGTTGCAGTTGCTAATCTGTGCCAACTGCATGCTACAGTTGTCAATTTATGTTAGTGGCATGCTATAGATAGGTATAATCGACTCTTATGTAAAGAATGATGGTTGTCACTTGTTCTATCTTTCTTTTCTTCCATGAGGACTTAGTTTGAGTCTAGGAGGATATTGCGTCTTCAGGTCACGCCTGTTTGTGATATGGAATGGACTCGCATAAGAACATTTATAGGGACTACCGGAGTGTGGATTACATGTAGGGATTTCTATGCCAAAAATAATTATAAATGTAGTGAAAATTTGAGATCTCATCGAGTGATCCATGCGAAAGAAAAAACTCGTACGAAGTTCGATCTATCTAACTAAGGTTTATACCTTTCGTGCGCGTCTTTTGCTTATCCCGCTCATCCTCAGATTGTCGGATCTCGTGCACATTTAAGTGTCCGTGCCTCTAGTAGTATCCACACGGACACAATCTTGGCTTTGGAGAAGAACCACCTTAGTCGTGCTAATTACTTTGGGAAGGTTCACAAAACACAAAACCAAAACACCGACATTGAGTTTCGGCCAAGATGAGGAAGGAAGGAAGAAGAAGGGAAGAATACTATACTCACACTTCATACAATTTTCGAAAAAGCTTATATTCATCTCATGAATATGAAGGGATTTTTTCCCTTGAGCTTTCCATCACATTAAAGCCAATAAACATAATTAATCACATGTTTCTCATTTTTGGCTTTTCATCTTCTCTTCATCTAATGAAGAGAAACTCTTCATCTTCCTCTAATAATAAATTCATTTAGCATTTTAATGAATTATTATCCCGTCTAATTGGTTAAGTCTAATCTTAATTAGTCCAACTTGGATTAGACCCAATTTTATAATCCAATTGGATTCATTTGAGTCCAACTCGATTAATTCAATCCGGATCACATTTTAGTTAAACTAAAATTAATCAAACAATATCTGAAGCATCATATCCTTTGTGTGGACCCAATAGGTTCCCGTAACATTGGCAATGGTCTAAACCGCTTTAGACACATAAGCAATGAGCAGTATCTAGCAATGCATTATTGCTACCCAAGTGACGAGAAAGTCGAGATCCGACTTAACCTCCGTGTCTATCATCTCGTATAACTTTGTCCTTCTATCCTCGATATATAGATTGATCAATAAGGCATAGACCATATCATCTTCGATATCAATCTTTATGTTTCTTGATCCTTAAGTAGATTCACTCAAGCAAATGAGCTCAATATCTCATATTGACTCATTTGAGGATGACCATGCATTTAGTAGTCATATTCGATCAAGGGTGTAGAAGATCGGAGGCCCGGCTAGAGGGGGAGAGGTGGATAGCTCATCACCCAAAAAGCTTGTTCTTCCTATACGGTTAGTAGCGTAGCGGAAATACAAACTAAACAATAAATAACAAGCGCTAACAAAAAATCTTTACGTGGTTTGGAGATTGCTTGCTCCTACTCCACGAGATGTCCTTGAGGTGGATGACCCCTAAATCCGTCGGTGGATTAGTCCCCGGCAATCTTCGGCTAAGCTTTCTCCTTCTCGGTGGAGAACAACCTCTCACAAAGATCTCTGTTCCCTTTATAAGATTGAGCTTAGGGTTAGGGGAAGAGATTGAGCATTGGCGCTTTGTACACTTGATCAAGAAGGTTTTCAATAGAACATCTAACCTTTCTCAAGTCTCAAAGCTTCCCCTTAAGTAGAGGAAAGAGCTGTTGACAAAATATCTCAGACCTATTACTAGCTCAGACCCATTTCCAAACCCCAGTCGACTGGTCCTCTCTGTTGTGTTGATGCAGTCTGACCCTGATTGTTGTTTTGGTGTTGACAACGATTTAAGTTTTGATTTAAGTTTGGTTGAACGAATTGGGATTAAGTCCTAGTCGGGGACTGGGCACAAAGTCCTAATCTGGAGGGTTAGGTGTGGAAAATCCTAGCTTGGAGGGCTAGGTGTGAAAAATCCTAGCTTGGAGGGCTAGGTGTGGAAAAGTCTTGGCTTGGAGGGTCAGGTCCTAGCTTGGAAGGTTAGGTTGATGGAAATCCCGGTGAGTGAAGCCGGGTCCTGGTGAGTGAAGCCAGGTGATGGAAATCCCGGTGAGTGAAGCCAGGTGACCGAAATCCTAGTGAGTGAAGCTAGGTTGAAATCCTGGTGAGTGAAGCCGGGTCCCGGTGAGTGAAGCCGGGTGACCGAAATCCTAGTGAGTGAAGCCGCGTCCCGGTGAGTGAAGCCGGGTCCCGGTGAGTGAAGCCGGGTGACCGAAACCCTGGTGAGTGAAGTTAGGTCCTAGCTTGGAGGTCTAGCTTGAAGTCCCAGTGAGTGAAGCTGGGCATGACACGAGTCAGAGAAGGGCTGGAGGCTTGTTCTCGTGACTTAGAGTGCATTTGGGCTTGCCTGGATCGGTCTGGTGACTGATCAGGGAGATTGGCACGGTGCTCCTTCGTGGATCGGTCTGGTGACCGATCCAGCGATGACTGATCGGTCTGGAGACCGATCAGGGAGTATGCGTTTCACTCACTGCACAGCTCCTGATCGGTCTGGTGACCGATCAGGGAGCCCACAGTGAGTTGAGTTCCCCTACTGATCTACTCCTGATCGGTCTGGTGACCGATCTAGGATACTGTTCAGATCGGTCTAGTGAACGATCATTTGTCGCAAGGTTCTCACTATAACCGATCAGGATGACTCCTGATCAGTCAAGAAGCAGCCTGATCGGTCTGGTGACCGATCAGGCTGGAGCCTCATTGGTCTGGTGACCGATCAGGCTGGAGCCTGATTAGTCTGGGGACCGATCTAGAGTGTGCAGCAGAATGCTGGATTGGTCTGGGGACCAATCAGGAGTGTGCAGAAGATTGCTGGATTGGTCTGGTGACCGATCAGGGTCCTTCCTGATCGGTCTGGTGACCGATCAGGAGCAGAACTTTAATTCAAATACGCTGTCAGAAGCTCTGATCGCGTCTGTTTTAACTGCCGATTCTCTGCTACTTGCTGATTTCATTTGATATGCATTGCTAAGCTTCTATTGGAGTGTGCAGGCTTTACAGGGATGATTCAAACATTGGAGGAGAGTCAATGGGAGGCTTTCCTTGGAGCAGGTTTGACTGTTTCCTTGTTTCAGGTCTCAACGGCGTCTGGAGAGTAGCTGACAACTGATGGAGGCTCAGCTGGAGAGGGTCTTCAGTGGACTGAGTGCTCAGGGAGTCAGGGGGTCAGGCTGTGGCTTCAGTGGATACTGATGGAGAGCCTGGTGATGGGAGCAGAGGCTTAAGACGAGGCTGGAAGCATAGGAGCGACAAGAAGGGAAGACAGGAAAACGAGTGAAGTTTTTGCTGTGGGATTGTGCTCTCTGTTGCTTTGTGCTTGAGCGATCTTGTTGCATTCCTGTGAGATCTTTGTGAGTGTTCCTTCTTGTGTGATCTCTTGTACTCAAGTTCAATCATCCGTGAGATCTGTGGAGATGTTTCTTCACCGAGAAGGAGGCTCTATCTTATCCGGTGTTCACCGGGGCTTGATATGCCGACGATCAAGGGATCGCCCACCTCACGGGCACGCCAAGGAGTAGGGACAAGTTATCCCCGAACCTTGTACATTCTTGAGTTAGCGACTGTGTGGTTTGTTTTTCCTTCTCTGCATTTCTATTTCTGCTGTTATACTTGTATTGCTTCCATTGTGGCTAACCTAAGTGCAGAGAAATCTTAAAAGAGTTCAAAAGCTAAAGATTGGTGTCTGGCTATATTCACCCCCTCTCTAGCCATCCAAGATTCAACAAGTGGTATCAGAGCTTGGGGCTCTGTTCACGGCATAACATCCGAGAGTTATCAACAAGAAGGCTGGAAGAAAAGGAATGAGCACAAACCGACCTCCACTCTTCGACGGCACAGATTTTCAATATTGGAAATCGAAGATGGAGTTTTATTTGAAGACAAATATGAGCATATGGTTCTCGGTCAAAGAAGGTTTCATCCCTCCAAGAGATGTTGAAGGAAAAGATCTCGATTTCTCAAGTTGGTCGGCTGAGCAAATAAGAAAGAGTGAAGCAAATGCCAAAGCGGTGGTCACTTTGCAATGCGGGTTGACCAAGGAGGAGTTGATCAAGGTGGGTCCTTTTACAAGTGCTAAAGATCTTTGGAACAAAATCATTGAGCTCCACGAAGGAACTCAAGACACCCGAATAGCCAAGAAGGACCTCCTTCACAGTCAACTCCAAAATCTGTCCATGGAAGAAAATGAAAAGGTAAGTGAACTCCATGGAAGATTCAAAGAGATCCTCAATGGCCTCCACTCCATCAATGAAAAAGTAGAAAATCGGGATCTAGTAAGGTTAGTTCTAAAAGCTTTTCCAAGGAATACATTGTGGTCATCCATGGTGGATGCCTACAAGGTTTCCAAGGATCTTTCCTTAGTTAAGTTAGAAGATCTATTTTGTAAAATGGAATTACATGAGATCTCTAACTAAGGCTCCGAAGAGAAAGGGGTTGCTTTTGTGGCAGGAAAGGAGGAGAAGCACACCCATCACTTTGCTTTCATGGCACTAGAGGATTCAAATAAAGAGGAGAGTGAAGACGAATCAAGCTCCTCAACCGCGCCTTCATCATCTTCGGATGATGAAGAGGTAATCTCTCCCGAGCTAGATAAGTGTTATAAAACCATTGTATGTCTTGCTAGGTTGCTTAAAAAATCCAAGAACAAAGTTAAATTGTTGAAATTGGAAGTAGAAGAATTGAAATCCTCTAGGGTGGAGGATATCAATGATTCTCATGAGAAATCCTCTAAGGATGAGGATCTTGATTTGCATGTTAAGATCCTTGAAAATGAAAATAAGGACTTAAAGAGCGAAGTTGAAAATCTCAAGAATGTTCTTGAGAAATTCTCAACTAGCTCTAAAACCCTAGACATGATCTTAAACTCCCAAAGGGCGGTTTACAACAAGGTCGGTATAGGTTACCGACCTAAAGAACCAACCTTTGTGTCATTAATGTCTAGAACCCAATTTAGATCAACAAATGGCTCTAAGGTTCGAAAAGTCAGGAAGAAAATGACTAAGGCATGGGTGCCAAAGTCATTCATTGTAGATTCATTAGGTCCCAAAATTTGGGTACCTAAAACCTCCATATTTCGAATTATATAGCTTAGGTTGAGGGGGAGCATCTATCAACATGGGTGGTTGATACTTGGTGCTCTAAAAACATGGTCATTCCTAGTTAGGAATGTGCTTACCATTTCCTCAAATAAATTGATATCCATGTACACAATGTAGGTGATTGGACCAATTGAAAACTTGATTCCCTACACAATGTAGATACATGGATTTTTCTGTTGGGGATTGTCTTCATTTGTCTTTGTGAGCAGTAGGAAAAATCGTTATCCATGCTCAAGGTTACATTAGTTCTAGAATGGACCAACAAGTTTTGAAATGAAAATTTATCACATGAATGGTTTAGATTAACACATAACTTGCTCTTGCCATGGATTGCTTAGGATAATAAGTTTTTCTTGTTGCAATTTATGTTTTCCTGCAATTCATGGTTTATGATATGCCTTATGTCAAGCCTAGGGAGTCCATTTTCTTGTATATGTTATACAACATGAATGCATGCTAAAGAACAAGGATTAACACATAGTATGTACTAATAAGACATCACCAAACAAAGAACATGAGCTTAAGGTTTAGGCTTAAATTTTTCTTAAGGTATTTTGTTTGGTGAACATGATCAAGTATGTCATGATTTACTGTATGTGTTAGTAACGTTAATGTATTGCATGCAAATTTTTGAGGAATACATAGTTTGCTATGATCATCATAAAACCTCACAATGCATCATCAAACAAATGACATGAGTTTCAAATTCACTATGATGTATGACTCTGGGCTTTCTTTGTATCAAACAAAATTAAGGTCTATGACTTAGTTATTCAGAACCTAAGAGTAACTTGGATTATCAAAATTGTTTGGAATAAACATGATCATGCCTGGAATATACTTATCATGCCTTGATACAAACCTGTTTGTGGTATTATCTTAAATCCATAGAAATTCTTGATCTTTGGTGTGGAATGAAAAATCTGTTTGGATCCATAGAAATTCTTGATCTTAAACCCATAGAAATCCTTGATCTTTAGTTTGAAGGACATAAATCATGTTGTTTGTTGTGGTTAAGGAAAATGAATTGTGTTTAATGGAATTCTGTCTTGGATTAAACCTAATTGGATTAGGGTTTAGAAGTGTTTCAGAGTTTCTGAACTGTCGTCTGTATCAGACCTGATCGGTCCACCGACCGATCAGGACTCACCCTGATCGGTCTGGAGACCGATCAGGGATCACTCTGATCGGTCCGGTGACCGATCAGATCAACTCTGATCAAGGAACTCCCAGATCGTTCCAAAATGATCCAAAAATTCGTCAGACCAATCACTTCTCGTCGAATTGTATCAGTTTAATGATCATACTACAAACAAACATGATACAATCCGATTACAATTGAAACATACTTGATCACCCATTGCTACAAATCTGGTACTAAGTGAATACAGACTCATTTCTAAGGAATTTTAAAGACCATTGATTCTCAGAAATTTTTCTGAAATATCAAGTGTTACAATGAGGTTTGGCTGATCATACGTGAAACAAACCTAATACTGATTTGATACAAACCTATGTTGGGATGTTCAAATTCATAAGAAAGGGTTTGTTGAGTCATGACTCTTGCTCTTAATGTCGTGTTTCAGAAATTTTTCTGAAACATCGAATATCAATAGAGTCTACACCCCTGTTGTGGAATGTCAATTGTTAATGCAGTCTGATCAGGAACGTATCAGAGTTTTAGAAATTTTTCTGAAATCTGATCGGTCCCCAGACTAATCAGAAATTTTTTTGTATCAAATAATTAACGAACCTGATCGGTCACGGAGACCAATCAGGATTATGTGTTGGATACAGCTGCATTCCCTACTTGTCATAAGAAACATATACATGTTTGAACATGATATATTTCTGTATATGTTTTCATATGCAATTCAAAAGTTTACCTATGATTATTTTGGGTTTGGGGAGAGACCCGTGTTTGAGGGGGAGGTATGTTTAAACTTAATAACCATACCCTTTTCGATGTTTGACAAAGGGGGAGAAAATGGTTGATTAAGTTTAGGGTTATTGTAGGGGGAGGATTTTGATTCCCTTATGATAATTGAACTGCCTTCAATTGATCATTAATGCCTAAACTTAAATCGGGTTGTCAAACAACAAAAAGGGGGAGATTGTTGATGCAGTCTGACCCTGATTGTTGTTTTGGTGTTGACAACGATTTAAGTTTTGATTTAAGTTGGTTGAATGAATTGGGATTAAGTCCTAGTCGGGGACTGGGTAAAAAGTCCTAATCTGGAGGGTTAGGTGTGGAAAATCTTAGCTTGGAGGGCTAGGTGTGAAAAATCCTAGCTTGGAGGGCTAGGTGTGGAAAAGTCCTGGCTTGGAGGGTCAGGTCCTAGCCTGGAAGGCTAGGTTGATGGAAATCCCGGTGAGTGAAGCCGGGTCCTGGTAAGTGAAGCCAGGTGATGGAAATCCCGGTGAGTGAAGCCGGGTCCTGGTGAGTGAAACCAGGTGACTGAAATCCTGGTGAGTGAAGCTAGGTTGAAATCCTGGCGAGTGAAGCCGGGTCCCAGTGAGTGAAGCCGGGTGACCGAAATCCTAGTGAGTGAAGCTAGGTTGAAATCCTGGTGAGTGAAGCCGGGTCCCGGTGATTGAAGCCGGGTGACCGAAACCATGGTGAGTGAAGCCAGGTCCTAGCTTGGAGGGCTAGGTTGAAGTCCTAGTGAGTGAAGCTGGGCATGACACAAGTCAGAGAAGGGCTGGAGGCTTGTTCTCGTGACTTAGAGTGCATTTGGGCTTGCCTGGATCGGTCTGGTGACTGATCAGGGAGATTGGCACGGTGCTCCTTCGTGGATCGGTCTGGTGACCAGACAAGACTGATCGGTCTGGAGACCGATCAGGGAGTATGCGTTTCACTCACTGCATAGCTCCTGATCTGTCTGGTGACCGATCAGGGAGCCCACAGTGAGTTGAGTTCCCCTGCTGATCTGCTCCTGATCGGTCTAGTGACCGATCTGGGATACTGTTCAGATCGGTCTAGTGAACGATCATTTGTCGCAAGGTTCTCACTATAACTGATCAGGATGACTCCTGATCGGTCAGGAAGCAGCCTGATCGGTCTGGTGACTGATCAGGCTGGAGCCTGATTGGTCTGGTGACCGATCAGGCTGGAGCCTGATTGGTCTGGGGACCGATCTGGAGTGTGCAGCAGAATGCTGGATTGGTCTGGGGACCAATCAGGAGTGTGCAGAAGACTGCTGGATCGGTCTGGTGACCGATCAGGGTCCTTCCTGATCGGTCTGGTGACCGATCAGGAGCAGAACTTTAATTCAAATACGCTGTTAGAAGCTCTGATCGCGTCTATTTTCACTGCCGATTCTCTGCTACTTGCTGATTTCATTTGATATGCATTGCTAAGCTTCTATTGGAGTGTGCAAGCTTTACAGGGATGATTCAAACATTGGAGGAGAGTCAATGGGAGACTTTCCTTGGAGCAGGTTTGGCTGTTTCCTTGTTTCAGGTCTCAACGGTGTCTGGAGAGCAGCTGGCAACTGACGGAGGCTCAGCTGGAGAGGGTCTTCAGTGGACTGAGTGCTCAGGGAGTCAGGGGGTCAGGCTGTGGCTTCAGTGGATGCTGATGGAGAGCCTGGTGATGGGAGCAGAGGCTTAAGACGAGGCTGGAAGCAGAGGAGCGACAAGAAGGGAAGACAGGAAAACGAGTAAAGTTTTTGCTGTGGGGTTGTGCTCTCTGTTGCTTTGTGCTTGAGCGATCTTGTTGCATCCTGTGAGATCTTTGTGAGTGTTCCTTCTTGTGTGATCTCTTGTACTCAAGTTCAATCATCCGTGAGATCTGTGGAGAGGTTTCTCCACCGAGAAGGAGGCTCTATCTTATCCGGTGTTCACCGGGGCTTGATCTGCCGACGATCAAGGGATCACCCACCTCACGGGCACGCCAAGGAGTAGGAGCAAGTTATCCCCGAACCTTGTACATCCTTGAGTTAGCGACTGTGTGGTTTGTTTTTCCTTCTCTGCATTTCTATTTCTGCTGTTATACTTGTATTGCTTCTGCTGTGGCTAACCTAAGTGCAGAGAAATCTTAAAAGAGTTCAAAAGCTAAAGATTGGTGTCTGGCTATATTCACCCCCCCTCTCTAGCCATCCAAGATCCAACATGTTGGACACGACCAACAACTAGTTTTTTTTAAAGCATCAGTCAACTAGTGTCAACCCCAATTGAATGATCTTTCTGTGAGTTTCAGTCAATGTTGCCAGTCGACTGATTCGTCCTCCAATCGACTGCCTAGTTTACAAACTCACTCTCAACCTCTCCGGAGTTTATCCTTCGTGTATGCCTTGAAGTCTACTTCCCTGGCTTGCCCTTTGAAATTCTCTTCCTTTGGCTCTCGTCCCTCGGATGCATACAAGCTCATGGCTTATCTCCATGTTATCCTTCGCGTAAGCCTTTGAAGTCTACTTCCTGAGCTCGCCCTTTGAAGTCATCTTCCTTTGGCTCTCATCCCTTAAATGGTTTTAGTTCGTTGTTCCTCATGTGTGGTTCACCAATTCCTACATGACTCAACACACATATCAAACTAATATGAAAATCTAACTTAATTATATTGGCACACACATCAAAACCGTGATCTACCCGATTAAACCTGGGTTGATTGCATCAAAAATCTTCTCTTTTTTGATGTGTGTCAATATTTTTAAGTTAGGCAAAAACAACAATTTGAAAATTAGAGGTATAGTATAACATGTGGCATAAATATGCAAGCTCCCCCTTAATCTATGCTCTATCATATATATTTCAAAATCAAACATAGAGAAATTAGTTAAGTTTTAACCTAAACCCTTCCCTTCTTCCCTTTTGACACCATCAAAAAGATTGTACCAATCAATTCTAACTTATGACATCAGAGTAAAACAAAGTGAGTTTTAATTCTGAAAAATAATTAGAAATCAATAAATCAGAGTATCAGTCGATTGACGCCCTGATGCAGTTGATTGATCCCCTCGAAACAACTCACAGTATGTTTTACACACTAGAAAACACTAGGACCAGTCGACTGGACCTCTACACTAGTTGTCTGACACAAATCTGCTCCAAATTTCAACCTTTTGAGTTGAATTTTAGAAATACATTAAAATTTTTAAAAAATTTAAAAAATCATGAAATTTTACAAACATGTTTCTTTTGATATCCTCTAATAGAAAAAAAAAGTTTGCATAAAAAGTAAAAGTATTCTTGAGTTTTTGACCAAAACTCAAAATCTTGAAAAACAACTAACTTTGTATCAATTTTAAATCCTTATTTTGAAACCATATATTTTTCAAATCTATACCATAGCAAGTAAAACATAGAATTATTGTCAAAATATTTAAAATATCTAACTATGATCTATGGGAAAGATGTCTATTAATTAAATATTATTACTAAAATGATACATCTAATAACTCATCAAAATGTCATAAGCACAAGTGAATTACTTGTATTATCCTAACATCTTTCATGCATAAAGGCATAAAAATCAAGTCATTGTGAGATGAAATCAAGATAAGCTCTACTTAGCCCTTTTATCATGAAGTGTATTTAGGTTAAGTGCTCTCTCTTAATGTACCAAGTCAACCATTTTTCAAAAATTTGAATTTAACATACATAGTTGGCTTATCCCTAATTTCTCTAACTCTTGAGGATTGACTTTGACATCTAATAGGAATTCTTCCTAATTGGATTAACCAAGTATTCCTTAGGGATCCATTTCCTATCTAGGGTTTTTGTTCTTGATTGTCCCCTAGTAAGCAAGCAATGATAAGCTTTTTCGTGGTTTGGTTGATCATATCCTAGCTCCGTTTTCTTGAAGCTTTCTCTTTGGTCCTAATGATCATGTCTAGAGTGTTAGAGCCAATTTCAAATTTTCTAATGGTTTTAGTAAGGTAATCTACCTTTTTTCTTAAGTCTTTATTTTTCTTCTTCTAAACATGAATCATTCGGTCTAGAGGAAGCATTCATATCATCCTTAAGTGTCGTGGATTTTAGTTTTTCATTAAGCATGTAAATATTATTTTTCAAAGATTTGATTTTGCTTTTAGCCTTAGATAAATCATTATGCGTGCTTGAAATAATCTTAACTAAAGTGGTAATGGATAAATTATATACTTCACTTACCGATATGTCCGAATCCGAGAGATGACCTCCCTCTTCACCTGAGCTCCCTTCTTCATCTTCACTTGTTATGGAATCCAAGTCATCAACTCCCATAAAAGCAAAGTAGGAGATAATGTGCTCCTCTTCATTCGACAATGATGTATCATCCCATGTTGCAACTAAGCTTTGGACTTGCTTCCCTTTTTCTTCCTATTACTTTTTCTTTTCTTCCTTCTTTTTCCCTTTCTTCTTCTTCAAGAGAGGACATTCATCCCTCATATGTCCTTCTCCTTGACAATTCTAGAAAATAATCTTCCTTAATTGACTTTTGCTTTTTGAGCTTTTCCTAGCATAAGATTTATTAGTGGAAAAGTGTTTGAAGGTCTTTCTCATTTTTCTTACCATGCATGCCTCCTCATCACTATCCATGGAGGCGCTTGATTCTTCGAAGTCGGAGGATGAAAACTTCCTCTTCTTCCCCTTTCCCTTGTTTGCCACAAGGGCTACTCCTCTCGACTTATGAGCTTCTCCATCCAATCCTTTGATTCGAGTCTCATGAAGCTCCATAGTTGAGAAAGACTCATCTAGAGAACTCTTCTCTAGATCCTTTGAAATATAGTATGAATCTGCCATTGAACTTCAAGTTGAGATTCTTGGGAAGACATTGATGACTTTCATTATGATGTCATAATTGGAGAGTTGTTCACCTACACTTGTTAGTCCACTTAATATTTCTTTAATTCTAACATGAAGTGAGGATACCTTTTCTCCTTTTTCAAGTTTGATATTGTTGAGTTGAGTTCGGAGAAGGTCTCTTCTGTTAGAACCGAAAGGAATTTAGATATCTCCAACCTTGCAACCCCAACATCTTCTTACTAACTTAGATTCTGATGTGCCTTCATGAAGATCTACTATCTTTCCCCACAATTCTTTGGCACTTGTATAATTTCCATTTCGAGTTATCTCTTGTTAAGGGAGAACACTTAGTAAATAATGCAACGCTTTTGAGTTTGCTAAAAAATCTTCCTTTCGATTCTTGTTCCACCTTGTCTTCTCAATTAACTTGTTATTTTGATCTCTAGGCATCTCAAAACCGGTTTCCATAATTAGCATTACATCAAAATTGGTTTCGAAGAATACCTTTATTTTCTTTTTCCACCACGAAAAATCTCCTTCAAACTTAGGTGGTTGGATGTGTAAGCCGGCCATTTTTGATGAAATTGCTCTTCTTGGCGGTTAGTCCTTGAAGAGCAAACTTGTGATCTGATACCACTTGAAGAAGATCGGAGGCCCAGCTAGAGGGGGGTGAATAGCTCGTCACCCAAAATGTTTGTTCTTCCTACAAGGTTAGTAGCATAGCTGAAATACAAACTAAATAATAAAGAACACACGCTAACATAAAACTTTTATGTGGTTCGGAGATTACTTGCTCCTACTACACGGCATGTCCTTTGTAAGTACCCCTGGTTGATTTTGTGATCAACCGATTTAAGTTAGGTCTTGGTGTGTTTAATTCCTCTGCTAAGTGTGCAGGAGCTTAGGTACGGAGGAAGTTGAGCATAAGACGTAGTGGACGAGAAGGATTGTGCAGGGAAGTGAGCCGACGGGCTCGGTACAATTCAAGGGACGCGGAAGTTGCGTACGTCGGTGGAGCAAGAAGGATGTGTGCGGTGTCCGAGGGACGAGAAGCTGGGAGGAAGGACGCTCGAGGGGCGAAAGGCCAGAGTCGGGTTCGGGTGAGCCTAACTCCGATTGACCGAAAATCACCCAGAAGACAAAGAACTAAAAGACTGGTCAGTTTGACCAAGTCAAACCAAGCGCCCGAAAAGAAAAAGATTTATTTGTTGCCGTGAAGATTCAAACCTCGAACCTCACAGGCATATATCTCCATACTTACCGATTGGGATAAGCAGGCAATGTGGTTAAAGTTGTTGCGAGCAGAAGATAAAGTCATTTAGCTGTTGCGAGCAGAAGACAAAGTTTTAATTAAACTTTATCTCTTAAAGGATAACCTTATCCTTTAATCAGATCCAATGGATGCAGTTTAATCCCATCCAAGATCAACCATCCAGATTACATCCATGGATCAACGACCAAGAGAAAATTCATCAACAATCAACAATCCAGATTTATTCTCTTAGGCTATAAACAGGCTTAGAGTTTTTGCTTTAGAGATCATTCATTAATTCATTCTTGTAAAATCTCTAAAAATTTAGCGTGCTATTTTTGTAAGGCTTCTCCGCCACAAGGAGATTTTTATTGAGTGTCCATTGCATTGGAAGCAACGTCCTTAGTTGCGAGCAAGTTTTTTTTAAAAGACGAGTGTCTTCCATTTTAATTTTTTTCTCATCTATTCACCCCCTCTAGCTAGTCCAATCCGATCCAACATCCTTGAGATGGACGACCCCTCAATCCGTCGGTGGATTAGTCCCCGGCAATCTCCGGCTAAGCTTTCTTCTTCTCGGGTGACGTTTGATGATTCTAAAGTTCACAACTTCTTATGTAGGGAACTATATTAACTTCAGGTGTAAAGACTATTCATATTAATAGTCACATGAGAAAGTTTATGACACTCATATAACGATTCATGAAACTTTCTCTCTAATGTATACCCATGTGTTAACTTGATATCCCATATCCATGACTTGTAAGATCAAGTCATTAGTTGACCTATATGCCAGTCTCAATGTATTAATATTGTTCTTGAATATTAATACTTGACGAGAAATAATTAAGAGTAGTATTCTCTACATCATCTCACTATCAATTTAACTAATTGATATAATGTAGATCAGAACATACTATCCAAGGACCTTATTACACTTATTCATTAGGCACAATCATGAAATAATAATCAAACTTTACCTTTATTAAATAGAATATGATACAAAATATTCCCTAGATAATCATCTCATAATTCGCTCTAGGGCTAAGATTGGGACTTGATCGGATGACTAGAGGGGGTGAATAGCTCTTCTTCAAATTTCCGTTGATTCTTTCTACAAGTGTTAGCTTTGCACAAGTGGAAACAAGATAAAACAATGAACACAATGCTAACACAAAACCTTTACGTAGTTCGGATATTACTTGCTCCTACTCCACGACGTGTCCTTGAGGTGGACGAACCCTTAATCCTTCGGTGGATCAATACGCCGGTGGAGCGAGAAGGACGCGCGCGACATTCGAGAGACGAGAAGCCGGGAGAAAGGACACTCAAGGGGTGAAAGGCTGGAGTCGGGTTCGGGTGAGTCTAACTTTGATTGGCCAAAAATCACCCAAGAAGATCGAAAGTCAGGCTGGAGAATGGTCAACAGTTGCTGACTAAAATAGCCACTGTCGGGTGCTCGTAAGCATACGGGCGTCTGCGTTGTCGGGCGCTCAAGCACTAGGCGCTCGAGCACTCGGGCACCCCTATGCTATCAGGCGCCCGAGAGGCTATGTTTAGCCATTTTACGAACGTTACGCGTTGAATGAGAGTTAAGCCATGTGTTAAGTGTTGGTGCAGAATGCACCCAAGTCAAACCTGTATTTTGATAATGGCAACAGAGGTCAAAAGTTAAGTCTTACTTGTTTCCTAACAAGTTACTCTAGTGTGCAGGGTAAAAAGTCCTAGCGAAGGACTGCTAGGCACTGGCGAAGGAATGCCAGGGTAAAAAGCCCTAGCGAAGGACTGCTAGGCCACTGGCGAAGGAATGCCAGGGTAAAAAAGCCCTAGCGAAGGACTGCTAGGCCACTGGCGAAGAAATGCCAGAGTCAAAAGCCCTAGCAAAGGACTGCTAGGCGCCAGGCGAAGGACATCCTGGGACTGAAGCCCTAGCGAAGGAATGCTAGGCACCGGGCGAAGGGCAGCTCGGCCTCCAAGACCTGACAAAGGACCGTCAGGCAAAAGTCCAACCAGAGGAACGGTTGGCATCAGGTAAATTCTCCCGAGAGGAGTAGGTGAGGACGCGTTCCCCGTCGAGGGAACAATAGGCGTCGGTTCGACCTAGGGCTCCATTTTGGAGACCAAAGTCAGAACCAAGACAGCTGAGGCTGTACAAACTAATAAGTTATTATTTTATTGTGTTTTGGACTAACCCTGGATGCAGGACCGAAGGAACGAGTGTCTGCAGCTCAGAGAGCCTCAAAGGAATGAGACAATAGCTGACCAAGGCGCCCGGAGTGTCCCGGGCGCCCCCAAGGTGAACACAAAAACACAAAACCCAAAGAGCAAGGCTTCGCAGCTTATCTCCCGGGCGCCCCCGTGCTCCCGGGCGCCCCGTGCTCCCGGGCGCCCCCGTGCTCCGGGCGCCCCCATGCGCATGCATCGATCCAGAAGCCAAGCGAAGCCAAAGGATAGAGTTTGACCCGGTCAACCCCGGGCGCCCCCGAGCGCTCCGGGCGCCCCGGTCAAGCGAATCCTGAAGATAACGAGATCAGACGCTGACCGAGGAAGTGGCGGATCGTGTGACATGTGGGGGGTGCCCCCGACGTCCCGGGCGCCCCCAGGCCCCTATATAAAGGGCCTCGACCAAGGCTTCAGCACATCAATTCACTCGACGCTTCTACGCTCTTCTGCTCTCGCTCCTGCACCTCCAGAATCCTTCCAACTCGAGCCGGACAACGTCCCGCTGCTCAAGAAAAGTCGATCTACCCCGGACGTCGGTAAAAGAGCTATTTAAAAGTTTACTGTACTTAATTCTGTAATCCTTTGGTAAACTGTTTTGCGCCTAATATAGAATTGCCCAAAGTAAACGGTCAACGACCGTGGGCCTTGGAGTAGGAGTCGACACAGGCTCCGAACCAAGTAAAATCGACTGTGTCTCATTGCTGTGATAATTTTTTATTTCCGCTGCGTACTTGCTCTTAATTTTCTGAGAAAACGAATACCGATATCCACCCCCCCCTCTATCGGTTCTCTCGATCCAACAAGTGGTATCAGAGCGGGGAAGTTCAAACCTGGTGCAACCACCAGTTTGAAATTTTTTTCGGATCTTTATTTTCTATTTTTTTTCGAATTTTCGTTACATATTTCGTTTGAATTTTTTTTTGCGAGGTTGGTGCAACACCCCTCGTTATTTTATTTATCCAGCACTACTAATCCAAGACCTAGTCTTGGAAAATTTGTTTTTCTGTTAGTTTTCTGTTACAGATTAAAATGGCCATGCAAGAAGGTTTTAGCACCGCCAGACCTCCACTTTTCAGTGGAGAAGACTTTTCTTACTGGAAAAGTCGCATGGAGGTCCACCTGAAAACTCAGGTGGACATGTGGATCATTATCCAGTCCGGTCTGGAGATCCCCAGAAACGCCGAAGGACTTCCTCAAAGCTACTCAGAATGGGACAACGCCCTAAAGCGCAAGATAGAAGCCGACGCAAAAGCAACTCAGACTCTCCAATGCGGATTGACAAAAGAGGAGCTGAACCGGGTGGGCCCCTTCAACAGTGCAAAGGAGCTTTGGGCAAAATTGATCGAGCTGCACGAAGGGACATCAGATACTCGGATCAGTAAGAGGGATCTGCTACTGAACAAATTGTACACCATCAAGATGGCCGACAACGAAACAGCAGCCCAGCTCCACGCACGAATCCAAGAGTTGATGAACGGCCTTCACACTATAGGTCACAAGGTTGAAAACCGTGACTTAATAAGGTATGCCTTAAACGCTTTCCCCAGAAACACCTTGTGGGCATCTATGGTAGATGCTTACAAGGTCTCAAGGGATCTTTCAAAAATAAAATTAGACGAATTGTTTTCTGAACTAGAACTGCATGAACAAACTAACACCAATATGGTCGAGAAAGGTATTGCTTTCGTTGCAGGTAAAACTGGAAGGACAACAAAGAAGAAGCCTGAACCTGAACCCGAGTCTAACTCAGACTCAGACTCGGAAGACGAAGAAGGAGATCAAACTAAGCTGGTCCGACTAGCCCGAAGCTACTACAAGGAGCTGAAGAACCGAACCAACAAACGGAAAATCAGCCGAAGAAAGGACGAACCAGCTGAACCCGCGAATGATAAAAACAAGCCGAACGTAACCTACTACGAGTGCAAGAAGAAGGGCCACTACAAGACAGAATGTCCAAACTTAAAGGAAATAAAAAAGACAAGAAGAAAGAAAGCGCTCCAAACAACCTGGGACGAATCTTCCTCAGAAGAAGAAGAAGAAGCACCCTAATCAAACCTACTAGCTCTGACCGCCTCAGAAAAGTCGAGACTGAGTCAGAATCAGAACAGGACGACGGCGAGCTGACCTTTACAGAAGACGGCGAAATTAAGGTAACTGGTTTCAATAGATGTCAATTAAGTGAATTAATTTCATTTCTTTCTCGAGATTTGGCAAAAGCCAAACTCCGAGTCGAATCCCTCCGACAGGAAGTAAAACTCCTGAAAGAGGGAGCTGACTCTAAACCCTTAACCGAGAAGGTTCAGGAAGGAACTCCTACTCAAGTTGAAAAACTTGAAAAGGAGAACTCCTCCCTGAAAACTCAGGTTAAGGATCTTAGATCAGCTTTAGAACGATTTACATCTGGTTCCAAGGGTCTTGACATGATCCTTGGAAAACAGAAATCAGTTCTAAATCGATCCGGACTTGGCTATAGAACCAAATCCCGGCAAAGATCTTACTTTGCTGTACTGAATCAGTCCAGAGGTAAAATTCAGGCATGGGTACCTAAACTATACCTGAACAAACCAACTGGATCAAATCAGTATTGGATCCCCAAGGACAAGATTCACATCTTGCCTAACCATCACCGTGGCTTTAGTCCAGGGGGAGCCAAACTGAAAACAATATTCATTATTAGATAAAAATTTAATTCGTGATTGCAATTGCTTGATTGATTGTTTATTTAAAATTCCTGCAATTTACCATGCTTAGATTTAGGAATGGTTAGTATAAGGACTGAACAAACTTAACTGAAACTTGACAACATAGTATTGGGTGGAGGTGAGATGATAGTACGTTAGGGAAGCCAATTTGGCGGAACTAGCCGAAGCTACCGATCCAAGACCCAAACTAGTTAGACCAGAAATTTTTCAAAGAATAATTTTGAAAATGAAATTTCATTAAAAGGCTTTGTCAAGGAAAGGGTGGATGATCCATAAGGTANCCAGCTCCACGCACGAATCCAAGAGTTGATGAACGGTCTTCACACTATAGGTCACAAGGTTGAAAACCGTGACTTAATAAGGTATGCCTTAAACGCTTTCCCTAGAAACACCTTGTGGGCATCTATGGTAGATGCATACAAGGTCTCAAGGGATCTTTCAAAAATAAAATTAGACGAATTGTTTTCCGAACTAGAACTGCATGAACAAACTAACACCAATATGGTCGAGAAAGGTATTGCTTTCGTTGCAGGTAAAACTGGAAGGACAACAAAGAAGAAGCCTGAACCTGAACCCGAGTCTAACTCAGACTCAGACTCAGAAGACGAAGAAGGAGATCAAACTAAGCTGGTCCGACTAGCCCGAAGCTACTACAAGGAGCTGAAGAACCGAACCAACAAACGGAAAATCAGCCGAAGAAAGGACGAACCAGCTGAACCCGCGAATGATAAAAACAAGCCCAACGTAACCTGCTACGAGTGCAAGAAGAAGGGCCACTACAAGACAGAATGTCCAAACTTAAAGGAAATCAAAAAGACAAGAAGAAAGAAAGCGCTCCAAGCAACCTGGGACGAATCTTCCTCAGAAGAAGAAGAAGAAGCACCCCAATCAAACCTACTAGCTCTGACCGCCTCAGAAAAAGTCGAGACTGAGTCAGAATCAGAACAGGACGACGGCGAGCTGACCTTTACAGAAGACGGCGAAATTAAGGTAACTGGTTTCAATAGATGTCAATTAAGTGAATAATTTCATTTCTTTCTCGAGATTTGGCAAAAGCCAAACTCCGAGTCGAATCCCTCCGACAGGAAGTAAAACTCCTGAAAGAGGGAGCTGACTCTAAACCCTTAACCGAGAAGGTTCAGGAAGGAACTCCTACTCAAGTTGAAAAACTTGAAAAGGAGAACTCCTCCCTGAAAACTCAGGTTAAGGATCTTAGATCAGCTTTAGAACGATTTACATCTGGTTCCAAGGGTCTTGACATGATCCTTGGAAAACAGAAATCAGTTCTAAATCGATCCGGACTTGGCTATAGAACCAAATCCCGACAAAGATCTTACTTTGCTGTACTGAATCAGTCCAGAGGTAAAATTCAGGCATGGGTACCTAAACTATACCTGAACAAACCAACTGGATCAAATCAGTATTGGATCCCCAAGGACAAGATTCACATCTTGCCTAACCATCACCGTGGCTTTAGTCCAGGGGGAGCCAAACTGAAAACAATATTCATTATTAGATAAAAATTTAATTCGTGATTGCAATTGCTTGATTGATTGTTTATTTAAATTCCTGCAATTTACCATGCTTAGATTTAGGAATGGTTAGCTTAAGGACTGAACAAACTTAACTGAAACTTGACAAACATAGTATTGGGTGGAGGTGAGATGATAGTACGTTAGGGAAGCCAATTTGGCGGAACTAGCCGAAGCTACCGATCCAAGACCCAAATTAGTTAGACCAGAAATTTTTCAAAGAATAATTTTGAAAATGAAATTTCATTAAAAGGCTTTGTCAAGGAAAGGTTGGATGATCCCATAAGGCTACGGCCAAAGAAGGCCCTGTGCCTCGCCAAGACCTGGAAGCCAATTTTGAAATTCAAATTCAAATTATTTTTTGTCAAATTCGAATCTAACATAAAAATTCAGTTAAGTGTAGATTTTAACATCTTTTCAAAAATTTCAAAATTAATTAAGTTTTCAAATTTATTATTTTCAAAATTAATTAAGTCTTCAAAATAAACCATGCTTTTCAAAATAATCTCAACTATCAAAACCTGTCTCACAAAACCTATAAGGCTAACATGATTGAAAACCCTAGGATTTAGGTGAGACAGACTAGGCAGTGAAACTCAATTGAAGTTATTCCTGACTCTAATTGGATCCAAATCAAGAAAACTCTTTATGTGTAGGAACATAAAGATTTGGACCAATGGATGTTGGATAGCGGTTGCTCCAGACACATGACTGGAGATAAATTGAAGTTCACCAAGCTGAAGTTCAAAAACCTAGGCTCAGTGGCATTTGACAATAATGCTACACTCAAGGTAATTGGGTCAGGTAATATTGAACTTAAATCCGATTTCATTATTAAGAAAGTTCTATTGGTTGAAAACTTTAATTTTAACTTGCTTAGCATAAGTCAGTTATGTGATTCTGGTTATATAGTTACCTTCAACAATTCTAACTGCCTGATTAGAAATGTACAAGACTCGGAAATCATGCTTAAGGGCACTAGGAAAAACAATGTATACACTATAAACCTTCCCCTTGTACCCAAATGTATGCTAACACAATTAGAACAATCAAACCTCTGGCATAGGAGATTAGGTCATACCAATCTGAGAACTATCTCAAAAATTACTCAACTTGGCTTAATCAAAGGTATCCCCAAGATTAAAAATAATGAAAACCTAATATGTGAATCATGTAATCAAGGTAAACAAACCAAATCCAATCACAAACTAACCCAATCTGATTTAACTCAAACTACACTTGAGCTCCTACACCTTGACCTATTTGATTCACATAGAGCCAAGTCACTAAGCGGGAACCGATACTGCTTAGTAATAGTTGATGATTACTCTAGGTTTACCTGGGTTAGGTTTCTATAAACCAAAGATGAAACCCTAAACCTATTTAATGAATTCTGTAAACTAATTGAAAATCAAAACGACACTAAAATAAAAGACTTAGGAGTGATCATGGGGAGAGTTTGAAAATCAACGATTCGAGGAATTCTGTAAGGTAAATGGGTACTTACATGAATTTTCATGTCCTAGAACCCCCCAACAAAATGGGATAGGCGAGCGAAAGAATAGAACATTACAGGAAGCCGCTAGGGTTATGCTCAACGAATTTAATCTAGCAAACCAATTTTGGGCAGAAGCGATTAGTATGGCTTGTTATATCCAAAATAGGGTTTTGATTAACAAGCGACACAATAAAACCCCCTATGAACTGTACTACCATAGACTCCCAAACCTACACTACCTAAGGGTCTTTGGATGCAAAATCCATATCCTAAACACCAAAGACTATTTAGGAAAATTTCAGTCCAAGTCAAACCCAGATATCTTCCTAGGATACTCAACCACAAGTAGAGCCTATAGAGTTTACAACCAACAAACTAAGAAAATTGAAGAAACAACAAACTTAATTTTTGATGAAGAAATCAACATAACATCTAATAATCCAGATTTAACTTCATCAAACTCTGACCAAGAAAATAATGAATAAACTATTGAACCCTTAATTGAACCATTAAACGAACTAACCATTGAACCAATTAATGAGTCAACTGAACCAAGTATCGAACCAACAAATGAACCAGCCCAAAGAGTCGAATCAAATAGTGAACCAAACCGACCAGCCGGACCTGAGGCTGAACCAAACTCTAGAAGAACCAAGAAACCCAGACTCAGTCACCCAACCGATCAAATTGTGGGTGATCCAACTCTAGGAGTCAGGACTAGATCCTCCTATAGAAACCTTAGTCAAATAGCTATGATATCGAAAATAGAACCTAAAACTATAGATGAAGCTCTACCTGATCCTGATTGGATCATAGCTATGCAAGAAGAGTTAGCCCAATTTGAGAGGAACCAAGTCTGGGAACTAGTGCCTAAACCTGAGAGCAAATCCGTCATTGACACTAAGTGGGTCTTTAGGAATAAGTTGAATGATCAAGGAGAAATAGTCAGAAATAAAGCCCGCTTAGTAGCAAAAGGTTTCAGCCAAGTAGAGGGATTAGACTACGATGAAACATATGCCCCAGTAGCTAGACTTGAGTCCATTAGAATGTTGTTAGCCTTTGCATCCCATAAAGGATTTAAATTATATCAAATGGATGTAAAGTCAGCCTTTTTAAATGGATTCATTAAAGAAGAAGTTTATGTAGGACAACCCTCAGGGTTTGAGGACTTAGACAAACCTAACCACGTTTACAAACTAACCAAAGCATTATATGGGCTAAAACAAGCACCTAGGGCCTGGTATGAACGGTTATCAACCTACCTAACTTCTAAAGAATTTAAACAAGGTCAAATTGACTCAACTTTATTTATTAAAACCCTAGGAAAAGATATATTTATTACCCAAATTTACGTAGATGACATAATCTTTGGATCCACCAACATAAACTTCCTAAAAGAGTTTGTCAAAATAATGGAAGATGAATTTGAAATGAGCTTAGTTGGTGAGCTTACCTTTTTCCTAGGACTACAAATCAAACAAACTAGGGATGGTAACTACGTTCATCAATTCAAATATGCTAAAGAGTTAATAAAGAAATTTAAAATGGATAACTCTAAAAGCATAAGTACCCCCATGGCCACTAATGTAAAAATAGATAGTGACCCTGATGGTAAACCAGTGGACCTTAAACTTTATAGGAGTATGATAGGTAGCCTACTGTACCTTACAGCCAGTAGACCTGATATTCTTTTTGCTGTAGGGATGTGTGCCAGATATCAAACATGTGCTAAGGAAACGCACTTAGCAGCCCTAAAAAGAATACTAAGATATGTAAATGGCACCCTAAATGTAGGGATTTGGTATCCTAGGACCTCAACTTTTGATTTGACAGGATACTCAGATTCTAACTATGCTGGCTGTAAATTAGATAGAAATAGCACAAGTGGAAGCTGCCAAGTGTTAGGTCAGAGTCTAGTTAGTTGGTGCAGCAGAAAACAACACTGTGTAGCTCTATCCACAACTGAAGCTGAGTATGTGGCCTTAGGAGAGTGTGTTGCTCAACTTTTATGGATGATGCACACACTTAAGGACTTCCAGCTCTACTACACCCAAAGTCAAGTATTTATTGACAATATAAGTTCAATTAATTTAACTAAAAACCCAATCCAACATTCCAGAACCAAACATATAGAAGTCAAACATCATTTTGTAAGAGACCATGTGGCCAGGGGTGAAATAGTACTTAAGTATATTGACTCTAAATCCAACTTGGCTGATATATTCACAAAACCCTTACCTGAATCTGAGTTTAGTTCACTAAGAAGGCAGTTAGGATTGTGCTCTGTAGAATAGATTAATTTTTTTTGTTTCTCTACTTGATTTAAAAATTTGTTTCTAAAATTAGAATTTGAAAAACTATTTTACTTAATTTCAAAATCAATTTTCATTTTGGACCTAGTTTTATTTCAAAACTACCCCCTTTCAAAACTAGGGCTTTTTCAAAAATGGACTTAGCCTAGGCCCTAACCCTAGAACTGCATGCACCTATAGACTTAGAAGCCAGCATCTCACAAGCACCTTAGGGTACTTTTGATTGATAACCTAGAAAGGGTTGAGATGCTTAGGTCTTTGCCTTAATTCAAGATGCTTTAACTCAGTGCATCTGCAGTAATTGGGGCACTAAATACAATTTACACAGCAATCAAGTTGAGTGTCAAGTTTAGAAAATCTAACTTGAACAGAAACACTTAACTTGACTAACCCTAGCAAAAACTACTATTTCTAGCAGTTAGTAAGTAGCTAATTGGGTTAGACAGGTCCCTACAGAGAAAATTGACTGATTTAGTCTAAGTCTAATTATGAATTAGTTCAGTACAGCAAAATCTTCCTTTTCCTTTATGCAATCTTATTTCTGCTATATTTATCTGTTTTGATATATGGCAAAGGGGGAGAGATAGGAAAATTAATTAATTTAATTTATTTTCCTTATTCAAAAAGTTTTCAAAAATTTATTTTCTTTATTCAAAAAGTTCTTGGTATCAAAATTTATTTTCTTTATTCAAAAAGTTCTTGGTATTAAAATTTATTTTCTTTATTCAAAAAGTTCTTTATTCAAAAAGGTTTCAAAAATTTTCTTATCCTTTAGTCAAAAATTTTCAAAAATACTTAAGCTTTTCAAAATTGACTAAAGTACTTAAGTTCTTAAAGCTTTCAAAATCTTTACTTGAGCTTTCAAAATTTTGCTAAGTACTCAAGTCTTTCAAAATTTTCTTACTTAAGCTTGTCAAAAAATTTTTAACTTCTGTAAGTACTTTAAGCCTAAGTGTTTCAAAACTGTATAAGTACAATGTTACTAAGTACTTAGGTTCTTCAAAGTTATTAAGTACTTAAAGTTTTCCAAATGTACTTTATTAAGTACTTAAGTTTTCCAAAAAGTGCTTAAGCTTTGTAAATCATACTAAGTACTTAAACTTTTTAAAATCATACTAAGTACTTAAGCTATTTAAAATCATACTAAGTACATAAGCTATTTAAAATCATACTAAGTACTTAAGTTTTTTTTAATCATAATAAGCACTTAAGTTTTTTTTCTAAGTATTTAAGCTAACACCTTCAAAACTTTTGAGTACCTTAAAACTTAAAGCTTCAAAACCTTTTAAGTACTCTAAAATCACGCTTCAAAAACTCTCCTATGTACTTTTAACTTAAGGTATGAAAAGATTTCTATGTACCTAAAACCTTAAGTTTTTCAAAGTACAAGAAAAGTTTTTTAACCCCACGAATTTTTGAAAAATCTAGGGGGAGATTCCTTCCAAGGGGAGGGAACAAAATTTAACAATAATTTAACAATTTTATGCTTGCTTAAACTTAACTTTTTGAACTAGGGTTGCCATAAAATCAAAAAGGGGGAGATTGTTGGTGCAGAATGCACCCAAGTCAAACCTGTGTTTTGATAATGGCAACAGAGGTCAAAAGTTAAGTCTTACTTGTTTTCTAACAAGTTACTCTAGTGTGCAGGGTAAAAAGTCCTAGCGAAGGACTGCTAGGCACTGGCGAAGGAATACTAGGGTAAAAAGCCCTAGCGAAGGACTGCTAGGCACTGGCACTGGCGAAGGAATGCCAGGGTAAAAAGCCCTAGCGAAGGACTGCTAGGCACTGGCGAAGAAATGTCAGAGTCAAAAGCCCTAGCAAAGGACTGCTAGGCGCCAGGCGAAGGACAGCCTGGGACTGAAGCCCTAGCGAAGGAATGCTAGGCATCGGGCGAAGGGCAGCTCGGCCTCCAAGACCTGACAAAGGACCGTCAGGCAAAAGTCCAACCAGAGGAACGGTTGGCATCAGGTAAATTCTCCCGAGAGGAGTAGGTGAGGACGCGTTCCCCGTCGAGGGAACAGTAGGCGTCGGTTCGACCTAGGGCTCCATTTTGGAGACCAAAGTCAGAACCAAGACAGCTGAGGCTGTACAAACTAATAAGTTATTATTTTATTGTGTTTTGGACTAACCCTGGATGCAGGACCGAAGGAACGAGTGTCTGCAGCTCAGAGAGCCTCAAAGGAATGAGGCAATAGCTGACCAGGGCGCCCGGAGTGTCCCGGGCGCCCCCAAGGTGAACACAAAACACAAAACCCAAAGAGCAGGCTTCGCAGCTTATCTCCCGGGCGCCCCCGTGCTCCCGGGCGCCCCCGCTGCTCCCGGGCGCCCCTGTGCTCCCGGGCGCCCCCATGCGCATGCATCGATCCAGAAGCTAAGCGAAGCCAAAGGATAGAGTTTGACCCGGTCAACCCGGGCGCTCCGAGCGCTCCGGGCGCTCCGGGCTCCCCGGTCAAAGCGGATCCCGAAGATAACGAGATCAGACGCTGACCGAGGAAGTGGTGGATCGTGTAACACGTGGGGGGGTGCCCCCAGGCCCTATATAAAGGGCCCTCGACCAAGGCTTCAGCACATCAATTCACTCGACGCTTCTACGCTCTTTTGCTCTCACTCTGCGCCCCAAAATCCTTCCAACTCGAGCCGACGACGTCCCGCTGCTCAGGAAAAGTCGATCTACCCCGGACGTCGGTAAAAGAGCTATTTAAAAGTTTACTGTACTTAATTCTGTAATCCTTTGTAAACTGTTTTGCGCCTAATATAGAATTGCCCAAAGTAAACGGTCAACGGCCGTGGGCCTTGGAGTAGGAGTCGACACAGGCTCCGAACCAAGTAAAATCGACTATGTCTCATTGCTGTGATAATTTTTATTTCCGCTGTGCACTTGCTCTTAATTTTTCGAAAAACGAATACCGATATTCACCCCCCCCTCTATCGGTTCTATCGATCCAACATTAAGCGCCCAAGAGCACTCGAGCACCCTATAAGTACCACGTCAGCAAACGGATAACTTTGACCAGGGTTATAAATAGGCCCCTAGAGCTCAGTTTCCAAACATCCATCAACTGCAAACAACTCAATTATTAGTTTTCTTCTATCATATGCTTCAACGTCTGTAAAAGGCTTCTCCGCTAGAAGGAGATTTTGATAGTGAGCTTCAGTCGTCTTAGATTAGCAACCACCTAGGTCGCACTCAAGTAAATCTCTATGTCTTAGTCTTTTATAAGTTTAATTAGTTTATGTTCATTTTAACTGATTTTTTTAAATAATCTAAATTCTTTGTGAGAACGCACAAAAGATTATTTTTTATTTTTACAACGGCAATTCACCCCCTCTTGCCGGTCCACCTCGATCCAACAAGTGGTATCAGAGCAAGGACGTTGCAGAAGGACTAACCGCCAACTGCAGCAAATTTTAAAGAATGGTTGGACCAGTGATCTACCCGCCAAAGTTTGAGGAGGAGCTTGGAGCATGGAAAAGAAAAATGAAGGTATTTTTTGTTGGTGCAAGATGCATCAGTGATGTCCTCCTCTAAGTGTTTCAATGTTTGACTATATGCTTAAGTCGGTGATACATTGACCAAGGGCTGGGCACGAAGACTTAGTTCGAGGAATTGGGCACTAAGTCCTGGCCGAGGGTTGGGCACCGAAGACCTAGTTCGAGGAATTGGGCACTAAGTCCTGGCCGAGGGTTGGACACCGAAGACCTGGTTCGAGGAATTGGGCACTAAGTCCTAGACGAGGATTAGGCATCGAAGACCTGGTTCGAGGAATTGGGTACTAAGTCCTGGCCGAGGGTTGGGCACCTAAGTCCTGGACCTAGGGTTTGGGCACGACGTCTTGGTCCGAAGGATTGAGCAACTTAGCTGAGCGATATCTAAGGACATAAGTAGAGAGGGGTCGAGGTTCGGATGTCTCGAGATCCGAGAGTATCGAAGGTTAAGTAAAAGTCCACCCGAATGGACTGGGTGGCAACCGTCTCCTGAGAGGAGTAGGTTGAAGGCGCATTCCCGGGGGTGGGAACTTGCATCGGTTCGACCTAGGGTTTCATGAAAATCCGAAGTCAGAACCATTTCCTTAAGGTTAAGATTATTTGCATGTTTGCCTTGTATTCATGTATCTTGCAGGTACCTAAAAGTGAAGACAAAGCAGGCAAACAACCAAACAAACAAGGCTGGAAAAGGGCTGCTAGGCGCCCCCATTGAAGGAGGTGCCCTAATGGAGCCAGGCGCCTCATTAAAGCAGGCACATGTGTTCATTGAGGCGCCTCAATGGTCCAGGGTGCCCTGGTCAAGAGACTTATCGGCTGCTGCGAGTTCGGCGCGGAGATAAGCTTTGACCAAGCCCTGTGAGGCGCCCCCTTCAACACAGGCGCCCCCATGAGTACTATATAAAGGGGCTTCAACCCCTCAACTCAACACAACTTTTCGAAACCATTCTAAGCTTCCCAAGTGACGACAAAGCGCTAATGATGAAGCTCTATGATCAGGAGGCTCCAGGAGGAAGTGCGCGGCACTTCAGAGGTCCAGATCGGCGGAGTCTTCAACTCTGTTTTGTTTGGTTTGAATTTTACAATTCCGCACTTATTTTTCATATCTTTTGATTGTAATTTCTGCATTATAAGATGGGTTTCTCCGCCTCCAGAAAGTCTGGAAAGCAGACCATTAGTGGACGGGCGTTCCCGTGCTTAGGCCTTGGATGTACTGACACTGGGGGATTGGGAACCAAGTAAAAATCCCGCGTGCGCTGTGTTGTTTATTCGTTCTTTTTGTTTTCCACTGTGCTACTAACTTTGTGTCCAGAACGAACCGAAATGTTTTACGAAATTTCCAAAGGCTTTTATGGTTGATATTCACCCCCTCTATCGACGACACCGGTCCAATAAGTGGTATCAGAGCCAGACCACTCTTCACCGGACTAACCGCCGACGGAGCAAAGGCGCAAGGAGTTGAGGGGGAGCCTAGGGGTGAATCAGGTACATTTTATTTTAGATGTCAGTTTTTAAATTACATATTACATGTTTTAAGTGCAGGGAGAGAGGGCACTATAAAAATCAGTGCCCTACTCGTAAGACTCGGATCTCACCACCGGCGGCGAAGGAAATACCAGCGCCAGGAGTCCGGAGAGAGAAGAGCAACGTGCAGTGTTTCAAATGTCAAAGCACGGACACTACAGGAATCAGTGTCCGGCCAAGGTACGCAAAATTTACATTCTTAGAAATTTTCAATTTCCTGCACAATCGTATGATAAGTTCGATAATTTTTCTGAGAAGTTAAATTTACTGCATAGTCAGATTAATATTTTGCATGCTCAATTAGAAAATGTAGATATTACTAAAGTATTAGAAATTAACTGTTTAATCTTTAATGTTAATTCAACAATTTCTAGAATTAATTCTGACAAAGTTAATTCTGAAATTAATTCTAATAATTTTACGGATAATGCTAAAATTAATTCTGAATTTAAATCTGAAAATGTAAATGATAATTCTGAATTTAAATATGAACATGTTTTTAAACCTGAAAATGTTAATGATAATTCTGAATTTAAATCTAAAAATGTTAATGATAATTCTGAATTTAAATCTGAAAATGTTAATGATAATTCTGAATTTAAATCTGAAAATGTTAATGATAATTCTGAATTTAAATCTGAAAATGTTAATGATAATTTTGATTTTATTAATAATAATTCTGAAATTAATCCTGAAAATATTGAAGTTATCTCTGAGGATAAGAACGATTTTATTGAAAATATTCTTGAGGATATTAGAGATAATGCTGAGGATAACTTTGAGGATATTGAAATTAAAATATCTTTAGACAATAATTTAATTATTTTCTTGGATAATCCTGAAATATTAACTAGTGGCCCAAATTACTCCACCTATTATGAAAATATAGATAGATGTGATTTTAATGATGAGGATGAGGAGGAAGATGAATTCTCTACCATTAAGGTCATAGTTAATAAAAATTACAAGAATTCAAATAAATCAGAATTATTAGAAAAATTTGAAAAAGTAGATAAAGTAGAAATAGTAGATGAGTCAGCTATTTTTGAAATAATGAAGATGTTGAATTTAAACCCACAACTTTTAATTAACCCAGAAATTTTGAAATTTAACTCTTAATTAATTCAAATTAACTTAACTCTTAATTCAAATCCAATTAATTTTTAAGTAATTCAATTAATCCTTAATTAATTCAAATCCAATTAATTTTTAAGTAATTCAATTAATCTTTAATTAATTCAAATTCAATTAATCTTTAATTAATTCAAATTCATTAATCTTTAATTAATGCAAAATCAATTAATCTTCAATTAATTCAACTTTAATTAATCTTTATTTAATTCAAATTCAAGTAATTTCTAATTAATTCAATAACCCTTAATTTAATAACTTCGATAAATTCAACTTCAATTAATTTTCAATTAAGTCTTAATTAATTCAACTTCAATTGACTTTAAGTAATTCTTAATTAATTCAACTTTAATTAATTCTGAATTTAGATCCAATTAATTCTAAAGTAATTTAAACTCGAATTAAATAAAATCTTACCCAAACCGTAATAATTAATTTAATAAAATTAAATATGTCAAAGTGGGTTGACATATTCGCGAGTTCACACGACATGTATCAAATCAGGAATTTGATATATTTTTGGAAACTTAATTAAATAATCTGAAATGTTTGACTCATGCATAACTGTCATGCCATGCATCTGCTGTTTTTCTAAATCTATGTCATGTCATTTATATTTAAATTTATGCATGATTTAGAACGGTTATAGGAAAAAGACTAATTAAAACTTGAACAACCTAGTATTAGATGGAGGTGAAATGATAGTATGTTAGGGAAGCCCTTCTAATAAGGTCAAGTATATACTACTTGGTCTGTTTAGTCTGGTGAAACTAGACGAAGCTACCGATCCAAGACCTAAACTAGTTAGACCAGAATTTTTCAAAAAGTAACTTTGAAAATGAATTTTCGATAAAAGGCTTTGTCAAGGAAAGGGTTGTTGCTCCAATAAGGCTATAGCCAAAGAAGGCCTCTGTGCCTCACCAAGACCTGGAAGCCAATTATCGAAAATCAAATTCACTTTACTATTTGATAAATTTGAATCTAACACAAGTTTTGATTAAGTATTAGATTTAACAATAAATTAAAAAAAATTATCCAAGTATCTCACAATACACCCACAAGACAACCTTGCTTGATAGTATTGAGACATCTAAAATGGGTGAGATGTTAAGGACTAATAAATTAAAAATATTTTTCAAAATTGTTTTCCAAAATTCTTAGAATATTTTTATAAAAATATTTTTTCAAAATAGTACTTTAACATAATAATATTTTTATGGATTTCATGCTTGCCTGAGTGCTTATATACCTCTCGGATAGAATATTAGAACGGAAAGATCCATTAGATAATGAACTCTTGCTTCTAAGCCATTTCTGGCGATGAATCAACAATTCGCAGTACTTTTCTTGCCTATTCCCGATGAACCAGCGTGTATACATAGATGTAGGAGAATCCGTTTGGGAAGTAATAAGCACCTTTGACATCTCTTCATATGCAAAGAATTCTCGACGTGAAAACACAGAGACAAAGGACTGATCTTTGAATAGGAAAAAGAATGGATCTGCAGGGTCCCAAATGAATTGGCTTATTCGAAAAAAGCCTTGTTCTTTGGAAAATCTATCTGGTGTCCGGTACTGCATGGTTCCCCTCTGCAAGAACTCCTCCTCATGCTCTTGAAGCTCATCCTCTTCATGATAAATGCTCCGCTTGCCCCGAAATGATCCGGCCCGATAGGGAAATCCCAATTCAGTGGGCCTTTCAATACAATCAAATAGATTGGTCCAAGGGCGCCATATTCTAGGAGCCCAAACTATGTGATCGAATAAATCCAAACTCTGCATCTAGCATTGGGTAGACCTCATACAATAACTGTCCTAGTTCTACCCTCTGCATTTGCTGCGGGACGATAGTTGGAGTCGGCGGCTCCCCTAGGGTTCCCTCATCTGGGATCTCTGGGGAAGAGGATCAAGTTGGCCCTTGCGAATAGCTTGATGCACTATCTCCCTTCAACCCTTTGAGCGAAATGTGGCAAAAGGAAAGAAAATCCATGGACCGACCCCGTCGTCTCCACCCCGTAAGAACTACGAGATCACCCCAAGGACGCCTTCGGCATCCAGGGGTCACGGACCGACCATAGACCCTGTTCAATAAGTGGAACGCATTAGTTGTCCGCTCCCCGGTTGGGCCAAATACACGCGAAACATATAAAATGCAGTTAATCCTGCTGTGAAACAAGCTATTATTGCAAAAATTGGGCTCAATGGTGCTATTTTACAAATACTCTCTCATGGATTTATTGGTGCTGCACTTTTTTTCTTGACGGGAATGACTTGTGATAGAATGGGTCTTGTTTATCTCGACGAAATGGGGGGGGGGGGTATCGATCCCAATGCCAAAACTTTTTACCATGTTCAGTAGTTTTTCAATGGCTTCTCTTGCATTGCCGGGAATGAGTGGTTTTGTTGCAGAATCATTAGTTTTTTTTGGAATAATTACTAGTAAAAGATTTCTTTTAATGTCAAAAATACTAATTACTTTTGTAATGGCAATAGGAATGATATTAACTCCTATTTATTTATTATCTATGTTACGTCAGATGTTCTATGGATACAAGTTATTTCATGTTACAAATTCTAATTTTTTGGATTCTGGACCACGAGAACTATTTGTTTCAATCTGTATCTTTTGTACTATTTCAAAATTATATCCTTTTAAATTGTTTGACCTGCACAATTAGACACAAGCCACTTAGGTTAACACTAAAGTCCCCTAAGACACTTAGATAGAGTCAAACGATACAGGGGGAGTGATTTATTCTTTTAAAATTTTCTATATCTTTCAAAAATTGTGCTTGAAAAATCACTATCTTTTAAAATATCTTTCGAAAACTGTACCTTAGTTACTATCACTTATGTTTTCGAAAAAAAACTTATGCTTTAAAAATTATCTTGTTGAAAATTACCATACTCAAAATGTCAGTCAAAACTATTCTTTTGATTCTGATAAACCCTAAAGACACAGAGGAGGTCTACTTCATGATCTACAAGGACTCTTAGGATGTGTATAATTTAGGGGGAGTCTAAGTCAAAAGAAAACTATCTGACAAAATATTTTTCGAAAACTTTTTTTTTGGCAAATAGTTTTTGGAATTAGTAGATAATTCTTATGATTTGTACCAAATCCTAAAGACTCAGAGGAAGAGTACTTATGGTCAACAAGCTTCCTAGGACTGGGTCAAGTTTAGGGGGAGGTCAAATTAAAAGAGTTATTAAACGTTTCAAAATAATATGTCTTCATGTACTATATTTTCAAAATTTTGTCGAAAACATAAGTAATTTGTCTTTCAAAATATTATTTTAAAATGTTTTGTGTGGCTTATAAAATCGTTTTTTTTTAAAATTCCTCTGGAAAATAATATTTACCTGAGTTTGAAGAATTTCCAGGACACATAGGGAAATGTCCTTGTAGTTAACAAGGTTTCCTAGGATTGTGTCAGACTGGAAATGAAACTTATTCAAGTAAAATATTATGTTTTCAAATATCTTTCAAAATTGCATAATATCCTTCAAAAAATACTTATATTTTTCACAAATGTATAATATCTTTCAAAAAATACTTATATTTTTCAAAATTGCATAATATCTTTCAAAGTTACTTGTATTTTTCAAAAATAATGCATAATATGTTTTAAAAATACTTGCACATTTTAAAAGCTCAAATATTTTTCAAAAGTACTTGCAAAATATTCAAAATATTTTTCAAAATGGTTTCGAAAAGGTACCAATGCTCACAAAGTACAAATATTTTTAAGAGTGCAGATATTTTTCAAAATACTAACATTTTTTTAAAGTATTCTTCGAAATGCACTAGTTGTCAAGTGAAAATATTTTTATAAGTGCAATTTGTTTTGAAAAATCTCTTCTAAATGAAAGTTTTCTATGCCAATAGTTTTCTAAGTGCAAGAATTTTTGAAATTCAAGATATGTTCCTACAAATACACAATATTTTTCAAAAGTGCATAATACCTTTCCAAGTAAAATTATTTCTGGGTGCAATTTAAGTACTTAGTTTTATACTATACTTTCAAAAATTTATACTAAATATTTTCAAAAGAACAAAATGTTTTCATTGTTGGTGCAAAGGTTTCTATCACGTTTTTTTAATGTATGACAAAGGGGGAGAGTGAGAACTTAAGTTAGAAAAAAAATTTCTTCCCAAGGATCAATGAAAATCAAAAATTTTTTCTTCCTGAGGATCAATGAAAATCAAAATATTTTTTCAAAAAAAAAAAGGGGAGAGTGAGCTTATGTTAGAAATATTTTTCTCCCAAAAGATCAAAATGTATTTTTAAAACTTAGATCATTTTTTTCAAGGATTATAACTTAGCCCCTTCAACCAATCTAATTTAAGATATTGTCAAACATCAAAAAGGGGGAGATTATTGGAGCAAGATGCATCAGTGATGTCCTCCTCTAAGTGTTTCAATGTTTGACAATATGCTTAAGTCAGTGATACATTGACCAAGGGTTGGGCACGAAGACCTGGTTCGAGGAATTGAGCACTAAGTCCTAGCTGAGGGTTGGGCACCGAAGACCTGGTTCGAGGAATTGGACACTAAGTCCTGACCGAGGGTTGGGCACCGAAGACCTGGTTCGAGGAATTGGACACTAAGTCCTGACCGAGGGTTGGGCACCGAAGACCTGGTTCGAGGAATTGGGCACTAAGTCCTGGCCGAGGGCTGGGCACCTAAGTCCTGGCCGAGGGCTGGGCACCTAAGTCCTGGACCTAGGGTTTGGGCATGAAGTCTTGGTCCGAAGGATTGAGCAACTTAGTTAAGCGATGACTAAGGACATAAGTAGAGACGGGTCGAGGTTTGGACGTCTCGAGATCCGAGAGTATCGAAGGCTAAGTAAAAGTCCACCCGAATGGACTGGGTGGCAACCATCTCCTGAGAGGAGTAGGTTGAAGGCACGTTCTCGGGGGTGGGAACTTGCCTCGGTTCGACCTAGGGTTTCGCAGAAATCCAAAGTCAGAACCATTTCCTTAAGGTTAAGATTATCTGCATGTTTGGCTTGTATTTATGTATCTTGCAGGTACCTAAAAGTGAAGACAAAGCAGGCAAACAACCAAACAAACAAGGCTGGAAAAGGGCTGTTAGGCGCCCCCATTGAAGGAGGTGCCCTAATGGAGCCAGGCGCCTCATTAAAGCAGGCACCTATGTTCATTGAGGCGCCTCAATGGTCCAGGGCGCCCTGGTCAAGAGACTTATCGGCTGCTGCGAGTTCGGTGCGGAGATAAGCTTTGACCAAGCCCTGTGAGGCGCCCCCTTCAACACAGGCGCCCCCATGAGTACTATATAAAGGGGCTTCAACCCCTCAACTCAACACAACTTTCCGAAACCATTCTAAGCTTCCCAAGTGACGACAAATCGCTAATGAGGATGCTCTACGACCAGGAGGCTCCAGGAGGAAGTGCGCGGCACTTCAGAGGTCCAGATCGGCGGAGTCTTCAACTCTGTTTTGTTTGGTTTGAATTTTACAATTCCGCACTTATTTTTCATATCTTTTGATTGTAATTTCTGTACTGTAAGACGGGTTTCTTCGCCTCCGGAAAGTTCGAAAAGGAGACCATTAGTGGACGGGTGTTCCCGTGCTTAGGCCTTGGATGTACTGACCCTGGGGGGTTGGGAACCAAGTAAAAATCCCGCGTGCGCTGTGTTGTTTATTCGTTTTTTTTTCCGCTGTGCTACTAACTTTGTGTCCAGAACGAACCGAAAAATTTTATGAAATTTTCGAAGGTTTTTACGGTCGATATTCACCTCCCCCTCTATCGACGACACCCTTCCAACATTTTTTACTACTAATTATGAATTATTATTAACAATGAAAAATGATTTTTCATCTCCAAATGATAGCGAAGGAAAAATCAAGGAACCTGACTCCTGGAGCAAAAAGGAGCAAGCTGACCCAATAGCAAACGGAAAGGCGGAATTCTATTTGCTAACCGTCCTCCCCGAACAAGATGTTAATCGGATCAGGAAATACGACTCGGCAAAGGAACTTTGGGAAAAGTTCCTAGAATTGAACGAAGGCACCTTGGAGGCAAAACTGGCGCGACGAGACATCCGACGAAGCCAGCTTACCAACCTCCGAATGGAAGATGGACAGTCAGTTGCTCAACTGCACGCCAAGGTAAAGGAACTAATCACGAGCCTTGAGAATCTCAGAGAAAAGATATCAAGTCACGACGCTCAACGGTGTGCACTAAATGCTTTCCCGAGAACCCTAGATTAGACCTCGATAATTGACGCATACTTTATTTCAAAAGATTTCGAGGTAAGTACTCTAGAATAATTGTTTTCAGTTTTATAGCTTCACGAATCTCAGTGTATATGGAAGAATAGGAAAATGGATAATATCCACTACTAGAATTTTTGCATTCAACAACACATAATCGACAACGGTTTTTTGATAAAGTGTTGTCTTATGTCAATTTAACAACAGTTTTAGTATTAACTGTTGTTGTTGTTGGTCTGTATACGTAAAAAGACAACAGTAATAACAAAATATTATCGTATGTATACTCAACGACAACAGTTATAAAATAACTGTTGTCTATAGGCGGGATTTACAACAACTGATGTGATAAACTGTTGTCTATTATGACAATAGACAACAGTTATATTAAACTGTTGTTGTTGTATTGTTGTGCTGTTCAAGCAATAAACAAAATTAACGGTGGATATCCAACTGCAAAAAAAACAACGAACTATTGAATCCTCATTCTCTTATTTTTCGATCCTTAATCATCTTTTTTCTCGTCGCACAACCCCTAATCTTTTCTCTTCCTCGCCCGCCAACCACCCAAACCCCCGACCATTTCCGCTTCTCTCACACAAACCCCTCGCAGCCACGAGTCGACGCCTCTCCCCCTTCTTCATCGCCCGAGTCCAAGGAAGCCCCGAGAGCGGCGCTTCCTTTCACCCTCGCGAGGTGAGCCCCGACTCCTCTCGTTCTCTTCTTCTTCATCGCGCAAGCAAGGAGGCGACGCCTCCTCACTTACCTTTTCTTCTTCCTCGATCGCGTGCCCCAGCTACTGACGCCCAGGCAAGCAGTACCCTGCGTCAACACCGCATCTTCATCGCTAGCTACGACAGGCGAATTGCTCCTTCCCGGCTGAGTGCCACTGCCAGCGACCCTCCTAGTGAGTTGAGATTGCTATTGATTATTTTTGGTATCGTGAGTTGGAGCTAACCTAGTCCTCTTCCTAGGGATTTCTAGAAATTAGGGCTCTTGCATGTGGTTGGGTTTCTTCTGATCGAAACAGAAAGGGGCAGAGGAAAGCTTGGTGTGTGGGTTTTCAGGTAAGGCTGGGTTGTGATCTTCATTCTTGGATGTTTCCCTTTGGATTCCCAAACTTGTACGTGAGCTCTATTAGATTCCCAAATTGCATTAGCTAGGTTTAGTTGAGCTTTGATCATTTCTTTTATGTAGGACCCAACTAATTCCTTGATAACTTCATTCATTCACTAACTGTTGATGAGTTTGAAACTAAGAACATTGTCCAGTAGAGCATAATTTTCTGCCAACCCTATTAGTAGTTTACAAGTAGATTTATAGCATCTTATGCTCTTTGGTTTGTTGTGTAAGACTTTGCTATTCAGACAAAAACTAACAATTTGTTTGTAGATATATTTTGTAACTTTATTTATTACTCTGTAAGAAATTATATTTAATGTAATGAAAATGTTTAAGGATCTAAATGTTACTATACTAATATAGGCTTTGGATGTACTTCAATAGTAAGATGCAATACATATGTCAACCTCAAATAATTTCCCTCAGAATAGATCTGACAATGCATATTATTTTAAATTAAATTTTCTTAAACTACATCTCGGAACTGATATTATGTGAATTTACGCATAGAAATGAATGGTTTGAGGTAGTTACAAATATTGACATTAGATATTGCATGCTATGAATATTGCATGCTATGAATATGTGAATATTGTATGCTATGAATATTGCTTAAGGTTTTTCCTTTTTCTCCCTTATTTACTTATTTTTGCTCAAATATTGACAGTAGATATTGCATGCTATGAATATGTGATGTTTCTTGTTAGGTGGGTTAAGATTTTATTGTATAATGTGTATTTATTTTGAAGGTAGGTGTTGGCTCATTTCTAGTTGATTAGTACTTGTAACAAGAATGGACAAAGAATGGATGTCAAAGGATAGATTATCACGTGAATATGGTATTGGAGTAGAGTCTTTCTTGCAATTTGCACTGGATAACGCTAACAATCCTAATGCAATACCTTGCCCATGTGCAAGATGTGGTAATATCAAGAAGAAAATGTTAAATTATAAGGGCACATTTGTATAGTAATGGTATAGATTTGACATATCATACATAGATATGGCATGGGGAAAGTAGTATGGCAGAGAACTCAATGAATGGTAATGATCGAGTAGGGCAAGATGAAGATAATTCTTTTGGTGAGGAGCCTATAGATATGGTGCAGGCTGTTTATGATAGTTATGATCAGAATCCAAGCCATTTCAATAAGCTACTTGAAGATGCCGAGAAATGCCTATATCCTGGATGTACCAAATTCACAAAGTTATCTGCCATTGTGAAATTATTTAACTTGAAGGCAAAATATAGTTGGAGTGATACAAGTTTCACCGATCTACTTATTTTGTTTGGAGAAATGCTTCCAACTGACAACGAATTGCTGCACTATCCAATGACGTGACTATTTTTTGTTTAGGGTAAACCTGTTATTTTGACATTGGATTCGAGCAATGAAATTGCTGCACATGGAACTGTTGTTGAGCTTGAAGGAGGTAATCAATTAATCCATGGCCTTCCAATGCCTAAGGATTGTATACGAGTGTCCATTGATGTGGCAATGCAAAAATTAGCACGTTTGCCCTTTCCGATTCCTGATGAATGTGAAACTGTTGGTGATGCTATTGGAACACATGTAGCTTGGCCAATCCACTTGATAAAGCTACAACCCGAGGTACATCTAAGCTAATATTTCAATGTAAATATTCGTTAAATTATTTAGTATTGCGCCATCTAACAAGCTTATAATTACAATCTTTAGAAGCGTCAAATGAAGAAACCTACCCGTGCAGAGAAAAACCAGAAAGTTTCATCACGTGTGCCAAAATCGTTGCACATGTTATATTGTTATGCTAAGCATGCTATTGATAATGGAAAGAACTTGTCAATTGTTTTAGATCATGAGATATTTCAAGATGATTATGAACTGAATTTGCATATTGAGGACATCACTGCATTGTATCACTTGGAGCCAATTTCTGGAAATTATGTGGTTATTTACATATTGTAAGTTGTTGATTTACCTTCAACTTTCTTTGTTCTTTTATTAATTTACTATAGAAGCACTTACTGATTTTCTTGTAATTCATATGGTAGGCATCTTTATAAAAACTTGGTGAAAGAAAACAAGATTGAGAAATTCAGGTTTGTAAATCCGCATAGCATCCCATGCTTTAAAAAAATCACAGTGGACAAATTAGTTAAAACTAAGCGGTTGAACCAAAGGGCAAGTATTTTAGCTGAAAGGCTAGGTGGTGCATCACTTAATCAGTTGGTTTTGGTGCCAAGTTGTAACAGGTAATGGACTTCCTGAATATATTTTTTCAATTGCCATTTTTATTTGAATCGAATGCACTAATTTTGTGTACTTCTGTGTAGTTTCCATTGGACTCTCACTCTCATTAATCCTCATAAGGAGATTGTTTACTTATTGGATTCCCAAGGTCCTCGCATTCGTGATAACGATTGGAAATATGTTGTGGAAATGTGAGTTTATATATGTTTTTTGTTAGTATGCATCTAAATTAGTCTTAAAACAATAGTTTATCAACTACTGTACCTAATGTATAATTGAAGGGCAATAAAATTGTTTAATTCGTTCCAATGAAGAAAAGGAAGAAAACAAGTACAGTGGGAAGTGATTAAGGTATTTGTACTTCTATTTAAATCAAAAAAATTTATTGTGTATAATATTGGTATTTTAAGCATTAAAAATATGAATTATCTTTGCCTTAGGTTCCTAGGCAACCGGATGCCAAACAATGTGGATATTATGTGATGAGATTTATGAAGCAAATTACTGAAGAAGTTACATCAATCGAGGGGGATGCATTCCGAACAATAGTAATAATTTCTTTATTATCTCAAATATTTAAAGTTATCTAGTTATAAATTTTTTCAAGTTGTTATGCTTTATTCTGTACAATCATATAATATGTTTTTGTTCATAGTTTGCAAAAGCAGAGTACTCCCAAGATGAAATTGATGAAGTGCGCTCCGCGATAGCTGATTGTATACAGGATTATATTTGATAATAGGTATGTAAATGTTAGTTACTAAGGTTTAAACTTTTCCTGGTAAATGTTAGTTACTAAGTTTTCGGGTGACATTCCCCTAAATCAAACAATATACATCAACAATATTTTTTTTAGAGATGCTGTAACCTGAGATTATTTTTTATACATTGGAGAACAATTAGTTTAGTGGACATGAAAGTTACTTAGATGTTCAAGTAGATTCGTTGAACAATAGAGTCGTACTAGTTTGGCCAAATTCCTTTTAATGCTGTGGTCTAAAACCTGCAGAAACTTGATATTTAGTTGCTTTCTTGCATCTCTACTTGAATTTGCAGCCTAGCCTTTCAAGTGTTCTCATTTAAGGAGGATAAACTAATCACCACTACAGATCACTGAACTCATCACTAGGAATTAAACTTTTCAACAAGCTGCATTTACTACTAGATACGATTCAACTCAAATATCATATTACTCGAAATAGTAGTGGACAGACTGAATTTGGCATGACTAATTGTATGATCGTATGAAATTAACATAAATATAAACACATTCATCCAATAGAAATTCCTTCAATACATTTTTTTCAATATATTTTAGAGCTTCAGCAGTTCTGCCTAACATCCCTGATTGGATGCAATTCTTCAATATATTTTTTTATTTGCCTAAACAGACACAGTTTGTGATTCAGAATATGATTCTGAATCACAAACAATCAATCAAGAACATGTGTCAGATATTTAATATGGTCGTCCGAGTATTTTCCTTGAAAAGTGGTTGCAAGGCTGTAAATGTCTAGATAAGCCAAGCTAGCAGTTTCCTTATAATTGCAAGTGCTGATACATGCATATCTTTTTTGTTTGTTTGTTTGTTAGTTTATTATTTTTGTTGTTTGTTGATACATATCTTCATGGATCATTTTTTATTGGACATATGCATTTAATAGAATAACTAATTAGAGTGTTTGTTCTCTTTTTTCCAGCTGCAGGGACTTGTTCGTGATCATGTTCGAAGACCATTAATCTGACCTTCCAAGCTATAATTTTTGTGATTTGAACTTCATTGTAAGTTTAGTTGGGTCAGAATTATATATAATTTGAACTCTTGTAATTTGGGTCAGAAGATACTTTAGTGGTTTCGTCTGTAGAAAGGTTTTTGGACAGAAGATACTTTTGTGGTTTCGTTTGTAGAAAGGTTGTGGTGGATCTTTATTGTAAATATGTTGATGATGTTTGATATATATAGTTTTTGTTTCGAGGTTAAAATATTGCCTTTTAATTGAAAATATAATGGAAATATCTTTGTTGTCAAATTGGTATGAAACTGTTGTGGAACAGTACAAACGCACAACAGGTTTTTTTAAAGCTAAACTGTTGTTGTAGATAAACGACAATAGTGCTATATAGGTAAAACTGTTATCGAATATAATAAAAGACAACGGTGAATATGGTATATGACAACAGTGATAAATTGTGGTCGTTGATATACGACAACACAGTGATAAAATTGTTGTCGAATATATTAAAAGACAACGGTGAATATGGCATACGACAATAGTTAAACACCGTTGTTAAAGTTTTTCTAAACGAAAACGGTGAATATTATAAACGACAACGGTTTATCACTGTTGTCATTGATAAACGACAACACAGTCATAAACTGTTGTCGAATATAATAAAAGACAACGGTGAATTCGGTATACGACAACAGTTAAACACCGTTGTTAAAACTCATCTAAATAACAGTGAAAACCCTAAACGACAACAGTGATAAACTGTTGTTATTGATATACGACAACGGTTATAAAACTGTTGTCGAATATAATAAAAGACAACAGTGAAAAATTATTGTCAAAATGTTGTCGAATGTGATATACGACAACAGTGGAAAACTGTTGTCAAACTGTTGTCGTAGACCAAACGACAACAGTGATTCACTGTTGTCGTAGACCCCCCCTTTAACAACATGGCCTTTAACAACAGTGGTATTTGGCATACGACAACAGTGATTCACTGTTGTTGAATGCATTTTTTCTAGTAGTGATCACTCTAAACACAAGAAGAAACCAGGTAGTGGAGGAGTCGTTAACAGACGACGAAAATATGGCGAAGATGGTAAAAAATCTTAGAAGTTTTTTAAAAAAGGCTAATAAATATTCTAAGTCTCGGGGTAAAAGATGATCTCCGAAGAAGCGCACGATCTGATGCTATAACTGTAAAGAGGAGGGTCATCTAAAAGATCAGTGTCCCAAACTAAAGAACCAACCAAAGAAGAAGAAGGCGTTGAAAGCCACCTGGGACGAGACTTCGTCCGATGAATCGGAAGCCGAAGAATACACTGGACTTGCGGTGATGGCAAATCATCAAGAGGAAAGCACCGAAGAAGGGGGAGCTACGTCAGAGGAAAGTAGTGATGAAGGGGGAGTCTCTCTTTTCGAAAGCGACCCTGTAAGTGAGGCATGTTTCCTTCCTCACGATCAACTGTACTCTGATATAAAAGCAATGCTTAAAGCTAACCTAAAATTAGAAAAAGAAAATCAAAAGTTAAAAATGAAATTGACTAATGTATGTTCATCTGATGGTTCTGATAAACTGAAAAATGATATTGTTAATTTAAGAAAGTTAGTTGAAAAATTAGAAGTTGATATTGCATGTTTACGATAAAAGAAAAATAGTTATCCTGATAATTTAAACTGGTATATTAAAAATCACAGGGTCTAAATTGTAAAAATTCCAAATCAAATGTCCCATCTAAGTTTTTAATAAACCCTGTTGATAAAAATTTATATTGGGTTCCTAAATATATTTTAAGATGTTGATTTTTCTTTTGAGTAAATTAATTTTTTATCTTGTTATTTTTTTGGATAATTACTTGTAGGAAAATTAATGTAAAGTTCTTTTAAGAAGCAGTGTTCTATCTACAAAAATATTTTCAATTTTTTTAAAAAATATTATATCGAATTTATAATGATTTTCAAAAAATGTCAAAAAACTTCTCTAAAGATAATTCTTTAAAACTTCTAAATTCTGGAAACTATTTAATGTGTTAAAAATATTTTCCCTTAATATTTTATGTTTTTAATGTGATCAAAGGGGGAGAAGTAGTGTTAAGTTAAGGGGTAGGCTCTAATTTCATTTCTTTTTTTTTTTGGCGCTCACACTGTCATAGATTTATTCATATTTTTCTTATTTATGTTTACCTTAACTTAACTCGGATTGATGGACATCAAAAAGGGGGATATTGTAAGTACCCCAGATTGATTTTGATGTGATCAACCGATTTAAGTTAGGTCTTGGTGTTTTTAATCCCTGTGTCTAAGTGTACAAGAACTTAGGAGCGCAGGAAATCGAGCGAAAGGGGCAGCGGTCAAGAAGGATGGCACGAAAAGGGAGCCGACAGGCTCGGTGCATCCGAGGGACGCGGAGCTTTTCGGAAGAGTACGACAGTGGAACGATAAGGACGTGCACAGCGTCCGAGAGACGAGAAGCCGAGAGGAAGGACGCTCGAGGGTCGAAAGGCCGGAGTCGGGTTCGGGTGAGCCTAACTCCGATTGGCCAGAAATCACCCAAGAAGACTGGAAGTTAGGCTGGAGAGTGGTCAACAATTGCTAACCAAAACAACCACTGTCAGGCGCCCGTAAACATACGGGCGCCTCGGCTGTCGGGCGCCCGAGCACTCGGGCACCCCTATGCTATCAGGCGCCCGAGAGGCTATGTTTAGCCGTTTTGCGAACATTGCGCGTTGGATAAGAGTTAAGCAACGTGTCAGATGCCCAAGAGCACTCGGGCGCCCTATAAGTGTCACGTCAGCAAACAGATAACTTTGACTAGGCTATAAATAGGCCCCTAGAGCTCGGTTTCTAAACATCCATCAACTACAAACAACTTCGTTATTAGTTTTGTTCTATCTTGTGCTTCGACATCTGTAAAAGGCTTCTCTGCTAGAAGGAGATTTTAATAGTGAGCTTCAGTCGTCTTGGATTAACAACCACCTAGGTTGCAACCAAGTAAATCTCTGTGTCTTAGCATTTTATAAGTTTAATTAGTTTATGTTCATTTTAATTGATTTTTACAACTAATTTGAATTCTTTGTGAGAACGCACAAAAGATTATTTTTTATTTTTACAGTGGCAATTCACCCCCTCTTGCCGGCCCACCTCGACCCGACAATTAGATGTATGGATGATTCAGAAAATGAGAGTGATCGAAGAATTTTGGATTGGATTTTTGAAAGTTCTTAAAGCTTTTGGGCTTGGGCTTTTTATAGAGCTTTAAAATATTTTGAGTAATCTCGAACTTGAGATTGACAATATAAGAGGTCAAGGATATAACAATGGATCTAATATGAAGAAAATCATAAGGGTGTACAGAGTAGATTACTTGAAATTAATCCTAAAACTTTCTACATTCGAGGTGAATGTCAGTCTTAATCTCACATTTTGTGATACAGTAAATTATTGTCCTAAAGCGATGTCTTTTTTTTTGGTGTTATACAACGCATATATTCATTATTCTCTTCTTCTACCAAGCGGTGCAAATCTTCAAAGATCATATGCAAGGTCTTATGGTCAAGCTATTATCACAAACACGATGGGAAAACCATGTTGAAAGTGTGAAGCCCATAAAAGATCAGACTTCAAAAATACGAGATGTTTTAATTGATTTGGCAAACACTTCTAATGACTCAAGAATAAAGAGTGAAGCAAGGGTTTGACATCATTTGAATTTGAGAATTTTGAGTTTCTGACCAGAATGGGAACATGGTACAAGTTATTATATGAGATTAATCAGTAAGTTTCTCCAATTAGAAAATATGGATATTGATGTTGCTATCAGATAATTAAAGGAGCTTATTTCTTTTCTCCAAGAGTTCAAAGAATCTGGATTTGATCAACCCTTGGTTAAAGCTGAACATATTGCAAGGGAATTGGGAATTGTATTGCAAGTGAATTGGGAATTGAATCTGTTTTCTGAGAAAAGCATATCATTCAAAGAAAAAGACAATTTGATGAGATCAACAGTGAAGAGGTAACCCAATCTCCTAAAGAATCATTTTATTGAGTTAATTACTTCCTATTTATAATTGTTTAAGCTTTTTCTTCACTTTAAACTCGGTTTGAGTAATTTTAAAAGTACGAAAAAACCTTTGGGATTTTATTTAGTTTGGAGAAGTTGAAGTTTATTGATGATAATGGTCTCTTAAGCTCATGTGCAATTCTTCAAAATTCATTAACACGTGATGGTACTTCGATGTTGATGGATTAGATTTATTTCTAGAACTAAAGTTGTTAAGACACTCATTACCTAGAGAACCAAAAAGAGCGATTAATGTGCTAAATTATTTAAAACAATGGATGGATGTTATCCAAATACCTACATCACATATCGAGTTTTGCTGACTATACTAGTTACAGTTGCATCTGCCGAAAAGAGTTTTTCCAAGTTGATGTTAATTAAAACTTATCTTCGATCAACTATGTCGTAAAAAGATTAAATTAGTTAACTATGTTATCTATTGAGAAAAAAATTATTTAGAAAGTTGATTATGCAAACTTAATCAATACTTTTGCTTCAAAAAATGCGATACGAGTAATTTTCAAGTGACTATATACTAGTTCAGAATATGAAGTTTATATTTTGTTTGGATTATTTTAGTATTTACTTATGACATATTATTTTTGATGATATATTTTGTTTATATTTTATTTCTAAATTTCATGTTATAAATACTATTATATTTATATTGATAAAAAATATATATAAATATTAAGCTTTGAGGGCACCATGTTTTTGTGCTCCATCTCAGGCCTCAAAATCTCAAGTCTGGCATTGTAAGTAGCTATAGTTATTAGTGTATTTATTTCTTTGACTCATCTTATAATATTCACTTGGTTCAAGATATGATATATATGTCAGTCTCCACTAGATTAACTATGTCACACCTAGCTCAAATTATAGTTCTTTGTCCTATGAATTTGAATTACTTAAAAACACATGTTCAAGAATATCATCCTCTTAACGTGTTTGCTTTGACCAAAGACTTATGAGTAATAATCCTGACAAGAGGTCATATGATATACGTCGCTTTATAAAAGGAGTAGTGAATCCTCTGTAGGTTATTCAAACACCTTCAAACATATTGACTTATACCCAATCATCCTAGACTCACACCTCCTAGGAGATGTTCCGCTATGATATTAAAGTATAAATTTCCATGATCAAGATGACTTGAATACCTCAAGTTTAAGGAAACTTACACTTGAGCGACACTGAGATCTTCATCGACATATAAAGAACCACATGAAACCTCATAATAGGTCACATTCGATCAACTAGTTATCCTTAACTAGCATCCATATGTTAATTTTCAACATTCCTATATTTCCAGCTAGCGAGGATTAGTTGCTTGGATAAACCAAGAAGTATAATATGTGTTAGTCTCACAGAATTTACGATGTGCAATCTCATCAATTCATTGACTAGGGATAATTCAATATGTACCTAATTAAACATGATTAGATACTCACTAATTGTAATTCAATCACAATTGCTCTTATGTTATGCATTATGTTGTGAACTTCATTAATTGAGTTTAAAATCAAATCATGTACATATAAAATGTACATTCAAATAGTAATTTTATTTTTCAAATAAATAAGACAATATTTAAGACGACGGCCTTTAGAACACCTCTCAACCCCCTAAAAGTTATTTTTAAAATATTCTTTTTAAAAATTTAAACTCTAATGCTTTATCGCACTATGAATCATATATTTGGAAGATACGGGTCTGACCTTCCCTATGCAATGAGTTCGTTGTACTGGGGCAAAATGCTCTTGTAATTTACTTGTTTGTATCTAGCCGAAGGATGGATGATATTAGACCGTTTAGGATGTGTTATTATCTTATGCTCTAATACGTTTGGAAGATATGTATTAACAATAATTTATTTTTTCTCTTTTCTTTTAATTTTTAATTTTGCCCCAAGCAATGGTGTAATGATTGGGTCCTCCAAGTGATTAATTGGGCATCTAAGGGTTGAATCATAGTTGCGATGCACTGTAAAAAAAAATTTTCCAATGGGAAGACAATCTTAAGAACCCTTGCGATTTGGATGGGTCTCTGTGAGCGCTTCTTGATTTTCTATGGTGGTCGGTAGGAAATTTTTATAAGACCGAGCCGATCACTTCTAGGATTAATACCTGAATAAATTTTTTAAAAATAAATAAATAATTTATTAATATTTATTAAATATACATATAATTTACAATTAATTTAGTTTTTAGTTCTTTGTAAACAATATAATTTACATTTACTTGTAAACTCATTTTTAAGGATTTATTTTGGGCAATGAAATAAATTGAGAATAAATTTCTTTCAAACGAAACGTGGCTCGAATCCGATCGTCGAAGTAACCACTCTCTTTCTTGGTCGTCAATTAAGTCGCGACTTTATGCAAATTGATCTGTGATTGTAATCTCATCTGCCAGACGAATCCGCTTCCCCTTTGCCTCGGCCATGGAATTCCGCCTTGTTTTGCATCTGAGCCTACTGATCTTGTTGTCCACGCAGAAGCTGCAAGCTAGGGTGCTCGTCCCTGCCCTCATCTTTAATTTTCACTTGTATCTGATGCATCGATTGTTTGATCTCGCTGTTGTATCTCAAAATTACTTTGGATTTGACTGGCTCAGGGCGAGAGCAAAGGATCCGTCGCCTTTATAGATGGTCATTCGCAGAGATATATCAGGAACGATGCGCAGAACTCCCCGGGGAAGGTAATCTCGAGCCGTTTCTCTTTTTTTTCCCCTTTTGTGTAGGTGTAAAGTTTGTGACTTTGAGCCGGCGTTTTGTGATTTTTTTTTTAATCTTATCGTGGCATCCTAACCTATTCATGATAACTATCCATAGCCTTCTGGTTCTTGGAGGTTTGACTTTGTGATCCGCCAATACTCAATTGCTTTGATTTGAGAAGCTCAGTCTTTGGAAAGGGAACCTAGCTATGGTGTTTATATATGTGTGTTTTCAAATATTTGTTGATCTCAGTTGCTTCAGATTGTGGTGATTTAGGTAGGATTAATAATCACCGCCCTTGTAATTGGAGACTATTTGACTTTGTTAAAATGTCTAATTACTAAATAGATTGATTCTAGAAATAAGCCTTTACTAGGGATTGCCAATCATCATACTGTATGCGTACAATAGACCCTTTCTTGGATCCGCATTGGCGGGAGGTTCGTGTACCGGATTGCTCTTTTATGCTGACGAGCCAAAGTAAGGTGTTCAGGTTTCGAATTGTCTTACCTCCTATATTTGCTTTATAGCGTAAGAGTCTCATTGCACACATCACCACTTTTCTAGGTTGTAAGATGGAGGTTCTTATGACTTTAGCTACAAACTTATTTGAAAAATATAATACTTGCTGGTTTCTACCATGAAAATATCCTCTAAGATCCAAAGGGTGCCTTTGCTCTTCCACCTTGTCTTTCATTCTCTCTCCCATTGTTCATTTTTAGTTTTCTTCTATTTTATTAACATATAAATGAGTCTTTTTTTTTATCACCAAAAGATATGCAATTGTCTCTAGTTACTTTTAACTTAAGAACTTGCCTACATGTTTTTAGTATTTTCCATCTCATCTCATTTCGTTTCATCAGTATTTGCTGTCTCATTTCATTTTTAACTAAGGAAAATTTGTATTCAAGTTTTCCCCAATATTGTACATTGGATGATGTTGGAGTGATGTTATATTTCTACAGGAGATTTCAATGTCTTTGACAGAAGTTGCCGCCACTATATCAGTTTTACTTGGATTTGCACCACCACCCTCACTTCCTGCTGCTTCTTCATCTAAAGTACTTCTACTAACCAGCTTCTTTGATCTTGTTTCTTGTTTTCTCTTTACATTCTAGCGTTAGAATTTAACTGATCTGTAACTTTGACATAATACTTGGCCCTGAACTCTGTGTGCTTGTCCAAATATTGGTAGTTACTGCAAGATAACTTGTATTGCTCTTCTGACTGCAGCTAAGCCAGGTTCTCTATCCCAATCCCTTTGATAAACCCCATGCCATTTTCTTGCTAGAAGTTGGTGGAGTTGTTGGTCAGTGTTTCATTTGTTTGTATGCAGTATTGAACCACATATTTTTAGCGAAGAGGCTGATACAGGTTACATACTTGCAGAACCATCAGACTACACAGAGTATTTGAATACCCAAGCTGGTGAGGTTTTCAAAAGCTCAATCTCTGGTTCAAGCAATGCCAAACTAGAACTTCCAGGTGACTAAAATTCTTCTTGAATAAATTGCCTGTTCACTTCTTAATTCTTTACTTTGAGTATGTGAAGCATTGCATTTTTCCCAGGTGTGGATGAAGTTTCTGTTGTTCATCTGGACAGAACCTTGGATTTTGAATGCAATGATGCTTGTCTTGATAAGGAATTTCAAGAATTTGTAGGTTTTTCTTACTAGTGAATTAATTGTTGCAACAAGCTCTTGCAAAAATGTAAAGTATCATTGGCGAGTGTAATTTGATGTTGATTTTTTGCATAGGCAAGTTGGATTGGTGGTTCTTATGTTGGCAGCATAGAGTCATCAGACTGGAAGCTTACTATTTCTTTATCCAGCGGAAGCACTCTGGATCTGCATCTAACAAAGGTTCAACTATCTCTAGTTACTTCTTTCTTGCTATGTTTTTCTTTCTGGTGCATGATATATTTGTTGTTCTTGAAGTTTAAATTAGTATTTATTTACATGTATAGCCAGAAGAAACTTGTTTTTTTTTTATAGCAAAGGCTTACTATCCTTGTTGATCATGCATTCATTTATCATATTCTCTCTAGAGGGGCTGATTGTGAGATCCACTGAAATTTTTTTCTTACACGTATAATGTACCAGTACAGTAGCCACATTGCTCCAATACCTATAGGATTATGTACATCATTGATTGTATACATTTGTAGTAGTGGCATGCTTAGTTGCATGTGGATTCAACATGCTTGATGAGATTAAGAGAAAAATTTGCTTAAGCTCAAACAAGTCCTCACCAATACCTTTTAGTTACAGATGTATCAATAATTCTTAAAATGTTATTCTGTCTATATTATACACGCTATTCCAATTTCATCCATTCAATGAAATGTCTGGTTGCTATTAAAATAGAGAAAATCTAACCGCCAATTTAAAATGAACAACATTGAGATGATTTAGCGATGGTGTACCTTATGCGTCTCTTTTGAATCTAATGCAAACATTCTAACATGTGTGGTAACTTAATTAAAATAGATTATTTTCTAAAAACATCTCTTTTTTGTATAGTGGTTATTTGCCTGATTTCATGGTAATAAAATACTAGTACCCGGATGACTGCAAAGCCAGCATCCATTCAATGCAGGCAGCTTTCAAATGAATGTGAAATATATTGGAGCTGTACCGATACTTTCTGCTTAATCAACTTAATTAAATCATAACTAAAATAGACAGGAAGATGTAGAAAATACTTAAATGATTATCCCTGATGATCAACATCATGCTTGGTTTCAATAGAGTTTAAAAGATTGCATACTTTATAGTTTATACTTAATTGGCTTAATGAAATCATAGATAATGGAGAGTTTAGTGAATACGTAGTTCATTTTTAGTTACACTGATGATCAACATCATGCTTGAGATATAGTATTTTTGTTTGTTTAACAAATTTGTGCTTACAGGCAATATATGAGTTCGGAAGGGTCCTCCAATCACCAGTTTGGAAGGGTTAATAAACCTGACTTTTTTGCAGGCTAGACGAAGTGGAATTTATTTTAAGTTGGCATTTACATACCCTCTTTTTCTGTGTATCCAGATAAATGACTTTTTGTTATGTTAAGTAATCAATACTGTTAACTTTCTATAAACCATGCCATGATTCATATAACAAGAAATTTCAAGCAATAATCTGTATATCCATGAATCTGTACATGTCTTTACATATTTTCCTAAAGTTGGAGAAATTCCCATTTAAGAAGCTGACAATTGGGTACACTTTCTTTGCAGAAATCAGACCTTCAATTTGCATCTAGTCTTATTTCTTTGGTTAGGAATGTCAACAAGGCAATGGCCAAACATGAAGTTTTATCAGATAGAAGAATAAGATCTTCTGAAATTATGAAAGGTCATTTTTCAGGCATCGAGGTGATGTGTTTTTAACTGATAATATTTGACCACTGCTTGTTTAACCCTTAACAATCCTTTTAGCTGTCACTAATATTCTGAAGCTTCACAATGAAGCTACTTACTTCCCAGTATACTTATGTTCTTGTTGTTCACTAATTTTCTGGTTGATTGAATTCAACAGTTGTGCATTTGTGTAAGGCAACTCTGTTAGATATAAAAAAGCAGGAAAACCATTCTTCTCTTCTGAGAAATTGCTCATATAATGTGCCATCAATTTCAAGATCATTTGTGCAAGTCAAATAGTTAACTAAGCACAGCGCCCCACCAATGTGGGGTCTGAAGGTGATTAATATAACTGGCTGTTGTGGTGATCTGAGTGATCTGCATCCTAGTTTCTGAGTTCCATGACATAACCTTAACAATGTGCTGAGGCTCAACCTCATAGACTGATTGGTGATTGCATGGGAAAAATAAAATTTTAGGGATGGGCATATGCTCTACCTCAATAGCTTCCAAATTCTGTGACCTCATCTTTTTCTGAGCAATATAGTCCTCCAAGCATCATTATTTCAATAAGATTTTGGTTAGTCATCCTGTAGGTTTTGTATTCTAAACTTACAGGTTCCCTTGTGGTTCTGTTGAGGTGCTAGCCATAGCTTAAACACAGTGTGTGTGGATTTACCCCTGCACACCCATGGTGCCGGGCACCCCGCCTATGAGGGGCACCCACGGTGGGTGTGCATTGTGCGTGGGTGTGCAGGATATCAATAAAGTCATGTTGCGGACCTTGTGGTGTGCAACCGTGCGCACCTCAACGCCCGCAGCTTTATTTTTATTTTATTTTTATTTTTTTGGCTTGTGGTTAAGCCATTTACGTTTTGTCTCAAGGGGTTGGGTTATATAGTATTAAGCACACAAAAATTTTCAAACCGAAAAAAAAAATTTAGGTGCACACGGGGTGTGCGTTGTAAGGTAAGTAGGGTATCTCTCTCTCTCTCTCTCTCTCTCTCTCTCTCTCTCTCTATATATATATATATATATATATATATATATATGGACATAAATAATATTCTGATCAATCATACTGTAGATTATGAGGGACCTGTTGGCTTTCTTTGGCATAAGGTCAATCAGCTGTAAACCTAATGATCTTAATATTATACCTTTTTAAAAAAAATTGTTTTATTATTGTATTGTCCAGAGGCTTCTGGTATCTGCTTCAAATTTGTTGGATTGTTTTCTCAAATCTCATGTTTCCTTACAGTATTATTTTGTAATTTGATGAATGTAATTAGGCACTCACAGATGAATATGGTTGGGGAACCATTGCTCATCAGGGTGTGGAGCTGCTTCAGACAGTACTCGGAAAGATATCTAATATGTTACAAATGACCTACGGAGGTTTGCGTTGATAGTAGTTTACTATCCTATTCTGATAAATGCTTACTTTTTATTTCTTCATCAAGTATTTCGGATGATCAAACTCAGTTACTCCAAGCTGGAGGCTTCTCTAAGGAGCTTTTCTTTGTGTGATTTGAATAGCCAATCCGTTAGTTATCCAATTGAGACAACCAATGCAAAAATTTTTAAAAGGGCCTTCAAAGTATTATTTGCAGCATTTACCATCCACTTATCTGTTAAATAATTTCCCAAATTGTATATTCTCACTTTGAGTGATATTACAAGATTAAAATACTTCTTAGGTGTTTGAGTTGTGACTACCCCCTTATTATGAATCACCAACAGCTTTGGGTATTCTGAATCATATAAAATTATTTGGCATTATCTTATTTTGGCCTTCTAAGCCTAGTTCTCTTCCCCATAGGCTTTGTAAGCCACTCTTCTAATAATTGTCCAAGCTGTAGTCAGTTCATGATCTGAGTTCTTTACTTTGGTGCTTAACTTCTAGGGAAGATCGTTGAAGTCATCATATTAAACGAGGAGCCTTCATCAGTGTCTGGAACCTTGTTAGATGTGGCATCTATTCCACGAATTTCAAGAGTCTTAGAAGAAGCAAGCTCATCTAACACGACTGGTTCAGAAGTGCTACTTGTCAGGAGGACTTTGGCTTGGATAACTGGAGTTATTCTTCTCGTATCAACTTTCATTGGGGTAACGATAATCTAATCATGTTCTTACTTTTATATCTGTAAAACTACTAAACATTTTTCATGCATCATTTTTTTGACTTCTCAGATCTACTACTTGCTCAATATGCCACTTACGAGGGACACCCTTCTTTACTCCAATGTCAAGCTAGATTGATCTCGAAATCGATGGATGAATATCTCGATAGTTTGGCATATATCCAGTGGAGGATTTTGGCATTCTATCAGTATGTTTTCACTTATCTTGCTCTTTAGCAACATCGTAATGGATGCACCAGTGTGTACGCATCCCAGATGAATGTACTATGAACTTGTTCTTTTTCCCCACTCTTTGATGGGTCTACTCTCAATACAGAGTATGTTTTGTGGAGGCAAATAATGCAGATTAATTTAACAATAATGCACATTTTTCCTTCTATGTGCGAATCATGATTTCTTGGTTGTATAAGCTCTACTTGTTTGAAATTGATTTTGATAAGTAATGAGATGGAGTAGGGACATGGATCTATTTTACAAATAAATTCACTCAAGAATGTGACATTAATGTTAAGTTTTTCCACGAATTGTGTTTTCATGGAAGAATCTCGCGATTGTCAAACCAAGAGTTACAAATAGCCGTAAAGTTCTCGAACTCCATCGTAAGCCACTCCAATGAAATTCATAAGCGAGCACAGATTTTCATCATTTACTTTATGATTCATATCACATTGATTCCTTGTAGTATATATCTAGGGTGACCAAAAGGACCGATTTCAACATCGATTCATTAAACATTCTCGTCCAATTCTAAAAATGTAATCGAATATAAAAAAACATCATAACATCGTCACTAAATCAATAAAAATATAATCAATAATAACTGATGCATAAGGAATCAGATAAATAATCTAATCTATAATAAGAAAAAAAAAATAGACATCTAACTTTATCAAAATTTAATTCTCAAATCTCATGATGACATCATCTCATAAGTTAACCATCAGTCCTATGAAATTGATGAACTGAAAAATGGTTGGCAATTTGATTGTTTAGTTGCAATTAATACCATCTCAGTACTGATAATGTAGGTGGAAATTAAAATTGTTAAATTACAAAGAAAATGAAATCAACAAAAACACGTGTTCTCCATTTACACCATCAAACTCGGGCAACTGCACAAAGCACAGTACACAAATCCACGTCTGACTGACACCAGAGTTGCCAAATTAACATTTTACACATCTGCACAGGATCTATGCCTCTTGTTTTTATTTTTACCTAATGTTAGAAAAAATTGTAGTCGTCTTGGTTGTTCATCGCCAATAACCACACGATTGCGATGCCAAACACTGCAAATGAAGACAGCTCCATCACTAGCGCTCCCCATCCGATGAGATCGGCATGCTTCAGTATTGACGGTATAGCAATGCTTCCGACCACCGAAAACCCCGTCAAGAATTTGGTGAAGTTTGCCCAGCTGTAGTTAGTATGGCATTTCGATAACTTGTTAATGTAGAACTGAGACGTTGAACTAAATAATACAAAGACTAACCCATCTCCCTCGCTGGACATGAGTGAGCTGCTGTTGGACCCCGTGAAGAACAGTAATGGCATTGGAAGCATTATATACATCAAGGCTGCAGAGATGGTTAAGAAACTTATCGCAATAGTTAATTAATTCTCCGAATAAATTGTGCATTCTAATACACTTTGCTACCTGTCAGCATAGGCCACCAGTTGTTGTACAAAGCACACGCCTGGAACATCATGTAGAACAGAACTAAAGATGAGATGGAGTTGCGCAAAAGATTAGAAAACTGTCCAGATTGAAATAAAAATACGAACCAAAATTTGCAACACGATTCCACCAGACACCAGAATTGCCAAAAGAGCAAGCTGCCCTGTGTGCAAGCAAGCAGCCAATCTGCGTGAGAAACCTGCCATCGTATCTTTTTTGAAGCTGAACTATCGTGAGTTGAATAGAAAGAAATCGACTACAAAAAGCCTGCAAGGAAGCATCACTAGGTAAGGCACATGCTTAAGGCCCGAAGTCAGTTATTTACACCAACAAACTTCTGATATATCCAGTAACTCATTTAAATAACAAAAACTGATCTCTACTGTAAAATATTGGCTAGTAAGAGAAGTATCATGGCAGAAAAAGAAAGTAAGCTGAAAAAACAACTTGGGCATGATCCATGCCAGTTGGTGCATAAAGCAGAAAGAAAAAGAGAAGCGGAAGACCATGGCACTATGCCAAGGAAAGCTATTTACTTACTATAATTTGGTTAGTGTGAAACAGATGATATAAGCTGATGGAGAGCTAGTACAAAGAGAATATAACTGACCTGTTAGGCCAGATGTAGAGAGCATGAGCAAAGAAGCACCATCAACTTTTTGGTAAATTATTCACTGAATAAAACGTTTGCAAGTCTGTTGATGTTCTTGTTTTGTAAAAATTTGAAGAAAGAAAATATGAGTTTGGAAGAAACTAATAAGTGTAGTTTCCCTGAGAAAAAAGAAAGGAAGTTCAAGAATTACTTGGCAACAAGAACAACTACAATTAGCGTGCGAACTCTGTAGTTAAGCATGCTCAATCTGGTGTAATCTAGGATAAGTGACCTCTCGGAAGAGTCGTCTTAAAGTCAATTCTCCCGTGGGATTGATCTGTGAGGCCGATAATATGGGATATTGGCCAAAGCAGGAAATAGCTTGATCTTCGTGAATATTGCTCAAAGTCTTAAAATTGGGACCAAAATGGGAGTGTTATAGTTTCCCAAACTTAAGGCTTGAAATTCCTGACTGGGAAGACTGAAGAGGCAAGGTCCAATGGCAACTCTACCATCACATGCAACTTTATCCCTTCGATTACCCAACCATTACTAGGACTAGATAAGTAGGCATATTCTAATACCAGATGCAATTATAGAAATGACTCATTAACTTAGATATGCCTAAACCAAAGGCCCAAAATACTATCTCAAGTCGATAGGAGTAGCTTTCTTCAGGCCATATTAACCCTATTAATTAGCCCATAGTCTCCAATATGGATTAAATTTAGATGTCATATAACAAAATTTACATATGGCATTTTTATGATTTTATGATTGGTGTTCTTTCCAATCCTATTGGTTTGATTATAAAACTAACATAAATTGTGTTAATAGAAACATATCTTAAATAATTGCTCCATGAAAGAATTCTCCACACTTACAAAAAAATAATTAATGGAAAATACAAAGACCTAATCTCTAACACCTACCAATAGCAAAATAATACAGTGCTAAAACAAAGTTCAAAAAATTGTTGAGAAAAAAATTATTAGACTTTATCTTAGTTATCAAATCCTCACTTCTTTAGTTGAAGTGCCAAAACCAGTGAAGTGGATGTGCAACTTACTATGTCGCAATCAAAGGTATCATGGTTTTACTTGTCCATGAAAATCAATTTTTATGTCAATAACAAAATTTAAGCAAGTAAACTACAAATCTGCAGGTATTGAGCCTATAGAACCTGAGAAATGCATGCACTGCTTTATGGTCTGAATCATGATCCTGACTATGTGGTATGTTAGCAGCTTTTGGTTTTTAATTCAACAAAGCAACCATAACAAAGAGAGGGGCCTAACAGCAAGGTTTAGATATTGAGGCATGACAAAACATAGCATTTTGCCACTAAGCCAGCAGGCGGAATACTTCGAGACTAGCTAGATGAGGCCTCCAATTCTTCTTGTCTTCTCCTAGTACCATGTCAGATATTTGCACCTCATCTAACCTCCATGTCAATATCTTATTAGCACATGGTTTTCTGTTGATACAAGCGCATAATCCGCAACTGTGTTTCTGGAGCCGGCAGTTTCTTCTCAACCAGTGCCCTCCTATTCCATTGGGAGCAGCACAAGCTGCCATCAATTCCTCCTCAGTTATGTCCTCCTCCTCAACTAATGCTTCTGATGCCTTCCAGGAGGACTCCCTTCTCCTCCTGATTTGTGCTCGGTTGTTCCAGCACCTGCAGTTTCTCCTCAAGCAACACACTCCAATTTTGTCCAGACTACCATGAGTCAGCACCAATTCCTCCACAACCATGTCTTCCCCCACACGATGTGCCTTCGGATGCCTTCCAGGAGGAAATCTCTTCTTTTGCTTCTCTTAGTGTATATACCTGTGTACATGGATGGCCTTACTTGGCAAGGATCAAAGGGAGAACCATTCTCCAGCACTGCATTATTTTGATTAATCCTATAGGTCACGGAGTAAATAGTTATTTATCAAAATTTTGTGATCTATTCCTACCCATTATAACATTGAGTAATCCTGCAAGTTTATCTGGCATGTATCATATAAGATCTTTGATTTAACTCCAAATATCAGATGAATAACGTTGCATGTTATTGCATTGTTGTAGCAGTTGTGAACCTTTACATTGTAGACTGTTATATAAAAGCAATGCTGTTTGTGGATAGGTCGGAAAATGAAGCAGATAGAGGGTTCAAAATAGGTCTCTCTGCTGCATCTCTTCCCAGGCCATTGAAGCATCGTTCGTGATTGTAAAAAATTCAAACTATTCCATGAATTAATTCAACTAGGTATTCATTATTATATCACGAAAATTCATATTAGACTCGTGGATGTATGAAGCCCTATTTGGATTGCTTGGTCAAGCTCATCAATTGGATTATTCCTATTGCAACAGATCAAGGTACAGATTTCTTACGCTTTGTTATCCCAACACCCAGAATGATCGAAGCACTTTGGCCAGTCTTCAAGGATCTTAAAACCAACATATTTTCAGACTCAAACTCAATTCCAAAGACCCAATTAGTAGCACAATTAATGCAGGCGAGAACATGAAAAAGATCAGCAACAAATCTCTAGAATTGATGAAGATTAGAGACTGTGATAGTGGTCATTTCACAGGAGACCACAAAGATGCAGGCTTCACGATGAAACATCGAGCAGACAGGAAGTGTACCTCAAAAAACACGAAAGATTGCAGGGCTTGCGATGGACTTCGGCTCTCGTTTGGAGAGGGTGAGGGATGAAGACGTAGAGGCGAAGAGACGACGCCGACCAGTAGCTCCCCTCTGACAGGGAGAGATGACGACTTCCTGTTCCTTGAGATGGAGATCGAGGTTGCGTAGCAGAAGGGATAGGGCGACAGCCCGGTTCGAGCCGATGGGGGCGACAAAGCGTCAATTCTATTTTGACGCCTATTACTATATTTTGGATTTTTCTCATTTAACCTCTATAATCTACTTTTTCCAATTTAGCTCCTAAAATTCCGAAACAATAGCATAGTCAGCTATGCGTTAAACAGTCCAAGGACTTTTTTATCATTATTTTTAATAAAAAAATTAAAAGAAATTTTGATATAATTATTTAAACATTTCTTAGAGAAATATGACAGATTTTAAAAAATTATATATTTTTTAATGAGTAAAAATTAAAGTGGCGTTTTTTTATATATTTTTAAAGGATAAAAATTAAAGTTCTATTACCTAATTAATCATAATAATAAGAATAATGAAATCAATATTATTCATCTCTTTCATCCTGAATGATGGACGTATGGGCTATACTGGGCTATAGCCCAGCCCAAATTTTGTCTATGGATTCTTTACTTTTCGGGTTTATTTGTCTTCCTCGTCTTGCTTTTTGTAAATTAGAAGAGAAGGGAAGCAAATCAGCGAAGAAATAAGCGAAGGAACCAGAGGGAAGCAGCAGCGCAGGTCGACGCCGACTGACCTCTCGGTTTTCCCGTGGACTCTAATGCGCGCCATAGGAGTTATCGTCGTCGCCGCCCTTGTGGTTGTGCATGTGGTCTTCCTCCCGTACGTCCACCCCAAACGCCTATAAGCTCCCCCAGGCATCTTCTTCTCTCTATAATCTCCAAATTTCTTTCCCCATTCCTTCTCTTTTTACCTCAAAATGAATTTTCTTCTGTGAACATCGCGTGAGGCGGCTCGATTTCGTGGGCTCGTTTTGTTAGTTAGGAACATTAAATTGCATATATACCAGTGGTTTGTGATAGGATGGAAAAGTTCAGTATTGCCATTGATTTCCTGATCAGACGAGGAAGTCTCATACGCGTAGGTTGGAAAATTACGTTATCGGGACGTGTAATAAGAGGCGCAAAGGGCCAGTCATCTCCTTCGGTCCTGACAATCGGGAGGATGTCGAAGCTCCTCATGAAGATGCACTAGTAATTCTTGCTCACATAGCTAATTATGAGGTTAAGCGTATTTTCATGGATACAGAAAGCTCTGTCAATATCTTGTACAAGGTTGCGCTGGATTAGATGCAAGTAGATGAAGGCGAGCTATGCCCCATCTCAACACCGTCGTTCGATTTCACTGGGCATCGGATGCAGCCGCTAGGATAAATCTCGTTGTCCCTGTCCCTCGGGGATGATATCTTGCAGAGGATGAGAAGAACTCCCTTCATGCTGGTGGACGCCCCATCTGTTGGGACCAGGTGCATGTTGACATGGATGCGGGTTCATAATTTTAAAATTAATTACGTGCAGCGGAAGGTTTAGCATAAATAATTTCTCAAATTATTTAACCACACATCTAAGCATGCAACCTTATATTGTGTAGACATGATCATACATTTAAAATTTTACAGAAAGTAAACTAATTTACTTATTACCTCGCGTAACTCGAAGGAAGGAACGAGATCCAACCGTAAGCGTCCCTTAGAAGCTCCGCCTCTATTCGCGTCCACGCCGAGTTTTCTTCGGGATGACTTCGCAAAGCCACGAGTTTCGTGCCGACAAGAACTACTAGATTCTCCAAAGGCACGACAAGAATACTAAGAGAGAGATGGGAAGACTAACCACCAAACGAAGAACGGAATCAAGATTCCCGGAAGGAAGGAGTTGCGCCCGCTTCTTCTTCTTCTCACGGCAGCTGCTTGGTGGCCAAGGGTGGCTGAAGCTCACGGCAACAAGGGGGTCCTCTAGGGCCGGCGGCACTAAAGAAGGGAGAGGGAGAGAAGGAGAGAGAGAGAGGGCTTATTTCTAGATCTCTTAGATTAATTTCCAAGCCTTGCCTTGGTTCCTTTATATAGTGGTCTCTCAACCGCCAAGTCTCCTTTTTATGGAATAAATTTTCATAAGAAATTTATCATATAAATTTTTCTATGATTTATTCCATCATGCCAAGTTTTTATCATAATTTAATTTATGATAAAAACAACCATGTCTCCTTTTTCTTATGGAATAAATTTTCATAAGAAATTTATCATATAAATTTCTTTATATAAATTTCTTTATCATGGTAAATCAATCCATGATTGATTTTATAAAATAAAATAAACCAATTCATGGTTCATTTTAATTTCCATGAAAAATAAATTTTATATAAATTTCTTTATATAAATTTTTTTTATATAAATTTCTTTATCATTGTAAATCAATCCATGATTGATTTTATAAAATAAAATAAACCAATCCATGGTTCATTTTAATTTCCATGAAAAATAAATTTTATATAAATTTCTTTATATAAATTTCTTTATATAAATTTTTTTATCATCCATAATTTTATAGAACAAACCACACTTGATTTATTTTATAAATTAAACCAAACAATTTGGTTTTTCCCTTTTGATGTGGCCGGCCAAACAAAGAGGGTGGGGACCCTCTTTGGCCGGCCAAACCCAAGCCAAGACCTTATGAATTAAACTCATTTAATTCGTCCAATAAGTCTTCAAAAGACTTAGCCATTTTATGCTTCCGATGCGTCTCTGAAAAATTCAGATTCGACTTATCTCTCTTGATCGGAAAATCCAATTTTCAACTCGTTTTAAATCCCTCGGATTACTCGTAGTGCGTGTGACTAAATAGGCTTTCGATTTATGTTGGTCGTCTATAATTAACCAATTATAGAACAATCATGAGTGGCACCTAGTAGTACATCATGATCCCCAATTAATCGAAAGAGCAACGGTTGACCTCAGAAACAATTCTGAAACCCTTCAGCAGCTATAATGAATCGTGCCCCATTCCCTTCACCATCTTATACCCACTTAGTTCAGGACATGGTCTATGTGTGTCAGTCCCCACTAGGTTGACTACGTCACACCTAGCCCAAGTAACGTTTTCTCGTCCTACGGATTCTAATTACTCTCATGTGTCTAAGAGATTCATCCTCTGAACATGTCATGCTCTGGCCAGAGGCTTCGAGTAACAATCCAACGATAGACCTCGGGTATACATCTCCTCGCAAGGAGTGGTGAATCCTTTGTAGGCTGTTCAAACATCTTCGGGCACTTCGGCTTATACCCAATCATCCTGGGTCCACACCTCCATGGAGATGCTTGCTTAAGATGTCAAAGTATAAGTCTTCATGACCAAGATGACTTGAACACCGCAAGTCAAAGGAACATCGCACTTAAGCTGCAGTAAGAACTTCACTGACATGTCTATATGTAGACTACCATATGAAGTCTTACAGCCAGTCACTCCAATGAACTAGTTCCCTTAACTAGCATCCATGTTTATCTCCGGACATCCCAATGTCACCAGCCAGTGAGAATCAGCTGATTAGAGAATAACCCATGCTAGTCTCAACAGAATTGATAGTGTCCGTATTTATCAATTCATCGACTAGGGACAATTTCAATACTTCACAATTGCATATGTAGAGATAATCACTAGTTGTGAATTCATCACAAATTCTCTCATGCTGTGAATTGTATTGTGGACATTTAGTAAATGAGTTTAAGATCTCAATCAAATACATAAACATGTATACTCAAATAGTGAATCTTCATTTATTAAAATAAACGATTACAATCATAAGGCGATTGTCTTAGGACACTTTTCTCATATTACTAACAAACTCCCACTTGGCCTAATGTCAATCGCTACGGTATCCAATACCACAGGCTCTAACATGACCCTCAAACTTGCTTTGAGGCAAGACCTTAGTTAAAAGATCCGCTAAATTCCTTTCAGTGAGAATTTTCTCAATTTGTCTATCATTCCTACTTATAATCTCTCTGATCAGATGATAGCGGCGAAGCACATGTTTGGATCGTTGATGAGACCTTGGTTCCTTTGCTTGTGCAATAGCTCCATTGTTGTCGCAATAAACCGGTATTGCTTCATCAATGGTTGGAACCACACCAAGTTCTGAGACAAACTTCTTGATCCAGACTACTTCCTTTGTTGCTTCCGAAGCTGCAATATATTCCGCTTCCGTGGTAGAATCCGCTACGGTGTCTTGTTTGGAACTTTTCTAACTTATTGCGCCTCCATTCAAGATAAATATGTATCCAGACTGAGATTTGGAGTCATCCTTATCTGTTTGGAAACTGGCATCTGTATACCCACGTATTACCATATCACCTTCTCCATATATTAGGAACACATCCTTAGTTCTTCTTAAGTACTTGAGGATTGTCTTCACAGCCGCCCAATGATCCATTCTTGGATCAGACTGGTATCTGCTTGTGACGCTCAGAGCATACGATACATCGGGCCTAGTACATAACATAACATACATGATAGATCCTATCGCGGATGCATAAGGAATCTTATTCATGCAAATCCTCTCGTCTTTTGTGCGCGGACACATAGACTTCGAAAGGTTGATCCCATGCCTGATGGGAAGGTAACCTTTCTTGGATTCCGACATACTAAACCTTTTTAGCACTCGGTCTATATATGTAGACTACGAAAGACCAAGCAATCGTTTTGATCTATCTCTATAGAGTCTAATCCCAAGGATATAGGTTGCTTCTCCCAGGTCTTTCATGGAGAAAGTTTTGGACAACCAAATTTTAACTGATTGTAAGACTGATATATCGTTTCCTATAAGTAATATGTCATCGGCATATAACATTAGGAATACGACTGCACTCCCACTAACCTTCTTGTACACACAAGGTTCGTCAGGATTTTGTGAGAAATCAAACTCTTTGATTGTCTCATCAAAACGGATGTTCCAGCTCCTGGATGCTTACTTTAGTCCATATATGGATTGTCGAAGCTTGCATACTTTGGTTTTATCAATCGATGTGAAACCTTCAGGTTGTATCATGTATACATCCTCAAGCAGGTTTCCATTAAGGAAAGCTGTTTTCATATCCATTTGCCATATCTCATAATCATAATGAGCTGCTATGGCCAGGAGTATCCGAATGGATTTAAGCATAGCTACTGGCGAATAGGTTTCGGCATAATCAATTCCTTGTTTCTGACGATATCCTTTTGCCACTAATCTAGCCTTAAAGGTAACAACATTACCTTCCATGTCGGTTTTCTTCTTGAAAACCCACTTGCACCCTATGGGCTTAATCCCTTCAGGTGGGTTAACCAAGTCCCATACTTGATTTTCGTACATGGAATCCATTTCCGACTTCATGGCTTCAAGTCATTTGTCCCTTTCTGAACTTTTCAGAATATCATCATAACTGATAGGTTCGTCATCGCTAATGAGTAACACGTCGTTCGATTCACTTACGAGAAATCCGTATCTCTCTGGAATATTGCGTGTCCTATCAGATCTACGAAGAAGTGATGTTGTTTTAGGTTCAACTGATAGCTCATCATTATGAGTTATTGGTTGTGGGTCTAGACTAGGTGTCTCTGTAATGTCTATTGGAGTCTCTTGAACTTCTTCAAGTTCAATGCTACTCCCACTGTTTTCTTGTAAAAGAAATTCTTTTTCCAGAAATACAGCATGCCTTGAAACAAACACCTTTTGTTCCAAGGGATGATAGAATTGATAACTCTTTGTTTCCTTAGGGTATCTAATAAATAGACATTTATCAGACTTAGCATCCAATTTGTCTAATACAGTCCGCTTCACATAAGCAGGACAACCCCATATCTTAAGGTGAGTTAAGTGAGGTTTCTTACTATTCCACGTCTCATATGGAGTAGTAGAGACTACCTTGGTCGGGACTCTGTTTAGCAAGTAAACAACTGTCTTAAGCGCATAGCCCCAAAAGGATTTTGGAAGAGGTGCATGATTCATCATAGATCTAACCATGTCCATCAAGGTTCGGTTACGCCTCTCAGATACACCATTATGCTGTGGTGTATACGGCGGAGTCCATTGAGACAATATCCCATTGTCCCTAAGATAATCTTGAAACTCTTGACTTAAGTATTCACCACCCCGATCGGATCGAAGTATCTTAATACTTTTGCCAAGCTGTTTCTCTACTTCATTTCTGAACTCTTTGAATTTCTTAAAAGCTTCAGATTTGTGTTTCATCAAGAACACATACCCGAATCGTGAGTGATCATCGATAAAGGTAATGAAGTAGCTATAGCCTCCTTGTGCAAGAGTTGACATTGGTCCACATACATCAGTATGTATTAGACCAAACAATTCTCCCACTGGTTTACCTTTTCCGGAAAAGGGTAATTTGACCATCTTGCCTTTTAAGCATGATTCGCATGTATCAAATGAACCGGGTTCAAATGATTCCAGAATTCCACATCGGTGTAATTTGGTCATGCGTTTCTTATTTATATGGCCAAGACGACAATGCCACGTATAGGAGTCTATTTGATTATCTATTCGAGCACGTTTGTTGCTAACTTCGATATTGAAAATATCACCGGATAAATCTAACGTATAGATACCATTGTATAAAGTTCCGTCCCATAAAGAACATCATTTAAAGTTATGTAACAACAATTGTTACTAAAAGTTAATGATAACCCTTTTCATTCAAGCATGAAATAGATACAATGTTCTTTATTAACGAAGGAACAAAATAACAATTATCCAATTCTAAGACAAGTCCAGCAGGGAGCTTTAGCAAATATGTTCCGATGGAAACAGCAGCAATCTTTGCTTCATTTCCAACTCGCAAATTCGCTTCTCCCTTGACGAGTCTTCTTCTATTCCTTAGCCCCTTTATGTCATTACATATATGTGAGCTACACCCAGTATCCAGTACCCAGGTGTACAAGGAAATAGAGTGACATTCAATAACGAAGATACCTAAAGAGGATGGGGCATCGGATGCCTTCCTCTTCAAGGACTCAAGATAAACCTTGCAGTTTCTTCGCCAGTGGCCCTCCTTGCCACAGTGATGGCAAGTGCCTTTTGGTGCCTTTTCAGTCTTTTTGGCCTTTTTCTTCCTTCCCTTATTTTGTTCTTTGGGCTTCCTCTTAGAACCTTTCTTTGAGGAACCAACTAACAGTATCGTCTTCTGATCCTGCTTTACAGAAGACTCTACAGTCTTCAGCAGGTTGAGCAACTCAGGAAACTGGTTTGGAGTTGCATCTTCAGGAGGACGGTTGGGAAGTTGTTCTTCAAGGATATAAGCAAGCTTTTCTGCCTTGAGGACTATCCTCAGGTTTCTAAGCCAGTCCATGAAGTTTGGCCCAGTCAGCTTATTGGTGTCCAAAATGGAACGCAAATTCAGAGAAGACATGATCAGGTGATTATCCTAGAAATACAAATTGAGGTTATGTGATGAGAATGATAAAGAATGCATCAATATACATTAATTAAATCCTATTTATTTTTCGAATTGAATAACCCTTTTTATCAATTCGGGAGATCGTAGGAACATCTCCAAATAGGTTGATATCCAACCATAGATAAGAACAACCATGGCTAGAGTCCATCAAATTATTCTTAGCTATGAAGGTAGGTAATTATACCGATTACATATTATACATATGTAACTATCACATTATGCTATCAACTAATTGAATGTTTGCATAAATCATTGGGTTGTTAACTCATTAACAAGTATGTAACAATATACATAGCACCCAACTGCACCTCTCTTTACATCGACCTTGGCTGTGGCACAACAAATCGATGCTCCAAGCTTAAGGCTGACCCATTAATCAAGAAATAGTTTTAATATGGTTGGAGCTCATTCAACCGTTTAGTCAGGCTTGGATGTGTCAACAACCAAAACTATGGATTGACCTCTTACTCCAACTATATTAATCATAAACTAATTCCATGGTTTGAACATGTTGAGGTTTAAGCCAGACATGGATGTGTCCATCAACCCAAACGAGAAACAAAACTCCGGTTCTAACCATATTAATGGAAGGTGTTGGCCTTAATATTTTGTAAGGGGTTTTGGGTCTCATCCTTTTCTATTATGCACATTCATGACATATAATTATGTCATGTTCTAACGATTTCCTTAATAAAGTATGTATGTGACTTAATTTATCAAGTCTCATTAATTGAATTAGGAACCAGATTTCCTAATTCTAATTTCATACTTTATTCAAGGAATTGTTTTGGGAAACAATTTCCTGAATTATCATAATCAATTTCGGAAATAATATGTTTAAGACTTTGATTTCTCTAAATCAAATCTTATTAAATTAAGAGACAGATTCCCTTAATTTAACCACATATTATTTTCATGAAAATCTTATTTAAGGAAATATACTCTATAGGAAATAATTTTCCTAATTAATTTTGGAGACAATAATATGTAAGAGCATCACCTCATAAATCAAATAAGGAAATTATCGTTTAAGAATCACCTCAAAAATTTCCAAGATTTGATCACATATTTTATTTATGGAAAATTAATATCAATAACTTAATTTGGACGGCTCCCCGAGGCTCAATCCAAAATAAGAATTTGATAGTTTAAATTCAATTTAGGAAATTTAATTATAACAACTAACTTTAAATTGGACGGCTTCCCGAGGCTCAATCCAAAATAAAGAATTTTGTAAATAATTTAATTTCCAATTATGAATTTAAATGCCAATTAATATTCCCATAATTTGTCTAGACTTTCTTGAAAGAAAGTGCCCAAAATAGCGAGCTTTCCATAAATGGAAAGTTTCCAAAATAAAAGGTTTTCAGAATAATTGTAAGTTTCTGGTACAAAGAAAACTTACATTTTTCCAAAATTGGAAAATTTCCAAAATAGGAAATTTCCAAAATTGGAAAGTTTCCAAAAATGGAAAGTTTTCACAATTATCATAAAATTTCAGAAACAGAGATATTTCAAAAGTTTGCGAAATTTCATGAGGATTTCCAAACTTTAAAATTCCTAAATCGAAAATTTACCATAATTGGAAAGTTTCCATAATTGAAAATTTTCCAAAATTGAGATCATGATAAAGCTTTCCGCAAAAAAATTATATGATTATGTCGAACACAATCCTCGCTCTGATACCACTGTTGGGATCGGGTGCATGTTGACATGGATGCGGGTTCGTAATTTTAAAATTAATTACGTGCAGCGGAAGGTTTAGCATAAATAATTTCTCAAATTATTTAACCACACATCTAAGCATGCAATTTTATCTTGTGTAGACATGATCATATATTTAAAATTTTGCAGAATTGTAAACTAATTTACATATTACCTCGCGTAACTCGAAGGAAGGGACGAGATCCAACCGTAAGCGTCCCTTGGAAGCTCCGCCTCTATTCGCGTCCACGCCGAGTATCTTCGGGATGACTTCGCAAAACCACGAGTTTCGTGTTCTCGAGAACTACTAGATTCTCTGAGAACGCGACGAGAAAAACCAAGAGAGAAGTCGGAAGACTAACCACAAAAGGATGGCCGGAATCAAAATTCCGGCGAAGCAAAAGAAGAAGCTTGCGGCAAAAAGATCCTTGCGACAAACTCTAATTCCGGCAGCACCTTCTTCCGGCCAAGAGATGGCCGGAGCTTCCTTCTCCGACAGCAGGTGGTGGTCGGCAGGGAAAGAGTAGGGGCGGCCGGCTGGTGCTCCTTCTTAGGGCTGGTTGGCGCACGGCAAGAATGGGAGAAGAGAAGGAGAGAAAGAGAGGGAGAGAGCCTATGCCTTCATCTCATTGATTATCACCCAAGCCTTGCCTTGGGTCCTTTATATAGTGGTCTCTCAACCATCAAGCCTCTCAAATATAGAATAACTTATTCCATCATGTCAAGTTTGATTTTATATCATGGTTAAAATCATATTTTAATTCATGATAAAAATCAATCAAGTCTCTTCTCTCCTATGGAATAAATTTCCTTATCATGGTAAATCAATCCATGATTGATTTTATAAAATAAACCAATCCATGGTTCATTTTAATTTCCATGAAAAATAAACCAAACCTTGGTTTATTATATAAAAATTTATATCATCCATAATTTTATAAAACAAACCACACTTGGTTTATTTTATAAATTGAACCAAAAACTTGGTTCTCTCCCTTTGTTGTGGCCGGCCAAGCAAAGAGGATGGAGGCCCTCTTTGGTCGGCCCATCCAAGCCAAGCCCCAGTGAATTAAACTTATTTAATTTATCTATTAAGTCTTCAAAAGACTTAGCCATTTTACGCTTCCGATGCGTCTCTGAAAAATTCAGATTCGACTTATCGTTTGGCTCAACCAAACTTAATCTCTCTTGATTGAAAAATCCAATTTTCAACTCGTTTTAAATCCCTCAGATTACTCGTAGTGCGTGTGACTAAATAGACTTTCAATTTATGTTGGTCGTCTATAATTAATCAATTATAGAACGATCATGAGTGACACCTAGTAGTACATCATGATCCCCAATTAATCGAAAGATCAATGGTTGACCTTAGAAACAATTCTGAAACCCTTCAGCAGCTATAATGAATCGTGTCCCATTCCCTTCACCATCTTATACCCACTTGGTTTCAGGACATGGTCTATGTGTGTCAGTCCCCACTAGGCTGACTACGTCACACTTAGCCCAAGTAACGTTTTCTCGTCCTATGGATTCTAATTACTCTAATGTATTTAAGAGATTCATACTCTGAACATGTCATGCTCTGGCCAGAGGCTTCGAGTAACAATCCGACGATAGTGTTGGTGCAGAAAGCACCCAAGTCGAACCTGAGTTTTGATAATAGCAAAAAGGTTCAAAAGTTAAGTCTTATTTGTTTTCTAACATGCTACTCAAGTGTGTAGAAAAAGTCCTAGCGAAGGACTGCTAGGCACCTGGCGAAGGACTGCCAGGACCCAAAGTCCTAGTGAAGGACTGCTAGGCACTGGCGAAGAAATGCCAGGGTACAAAGTCCTAGCGAAGGACTGCTAGGCACTGGCGAAGGAATGCCAGGGTACTGAAGCCCTAGCGAAGGACTACTAGGCACCAGGCGAAGGACAGCTTGGGACTGAAGACCTGGCGAAGGAATGCTAGGCACCGGGCGAAGGACAGCTTGGTATCCAAGACCTGGCGAAGGACCGCTAGGCAAAAGTCCAACCGGAGGAGCCGGTTGGCATCAGGTACATTCTCCCGAGAGGAGTAGGTGAGGACGTGTTCCCCGTCGAGAGGGAACAGTAGGCGTCGGTTCGACCTAGAGCTCCATTTTGGAGGCCCAAAGTCAGAACCAAGACAGCTAAGGCTGTATAAACTAACATGTTATTGCTTTATGGTGTTTTGGACTAACCCTGGATGCAGGACCGAAGGAACGAGTGTCTGCAGCTCAGAGAGCCTCAAAGGAGTGAGGCAGCAGCTGACCAGGGCGCCCGGAGTGTCCCGGGCGCCCCCAAGGTGAACACAAAACAAAGTAAAGCAAAGTGAGCTTCGGCAGCTTATAGGCGGGGCGCCCCCGTGCTCCCAGGCGCCCCCTGCTGCTCCCGGGCGCCCCGGACGTTCCGGGCGCCCCCAGGTGAAGCTAACAAAGCCGAACCCAGCGAAGCCAGCGGATAAGAGGAGACCCGGTCAACCCGGGCGCCCCCAGCGTCCCGGGCGCCCCCGTCAAGTCTGATCCCGAGTTTGAAGGGATCAGAAGCTGACCGAGACGGAAGCGGATCGGCCGACACGTGGGGGGCGCCCCCAGGTGCTATAAAAGGACCCTCGAACCAAGGCTTTAAGACAACACTTCTTCCAACGCTGTAACGTTCTTCTGCTCCTGCGCTTTGCTCCAGAAACCTCCCAACTCGACACACAAGCGCCGACGACGTCCCTCTGCTCCGAGAAACATCCCATACCGGACGTCGGTAACGAAGAACTGTCATTTCATTTCTGTTATACTACTACTGTAATCTTTTTGTAAGAATTATTGCGCACATATAGAATTGCCCCCAGTAAACGGTCAACGACCGTGGGCCTTGGAGTAGGAGTCGACCTAGGCTCCGAACCAAGTAAAACTACCTGTGTTCGCGATTGTTTTTATTCCGCTGCGTACTTGCTCTAGTTTTCATCCGAAAAACGTTTAACGATATTCACCCCCCTCTATCGTTTCTCTCGATCCAACAAGTGGTATCACAGCGGGGAAGTTCAAATTTGGTGCAACCACCAGTTTGAAAATTTTTCTAATTTTTGTTTCTCTAATATTATTTTTTCGTTCGAATTTCTTCTAATATTTTTTTTCGTTCGAATTTCTTCTCGTTGATCGAGGTTGGTGCAACACCCCTCGACAAATTTTTTTTACTTTATCCCGCACTACTAATCCAAGACCAAGTCTTGGGACAAATTTTTTTTTTCTCTTATCTCTTTTACAGATAAAATCCCCAATGGTCATGCAAGAAGGATTCAGCACAACCAGACCTCCACTTTTCAGTGGAGAAGACTTTTCCTACTGGAAAAGTCGAATGAAGGTCCACCTGAAAACTCAGGTGGACATGTGGATAATTATCCAGTCCGGACTGGAGATTCCGAGAAATGCTGAAGGAGTACCTCAAAGCTACACAGAGTGGGACACCACTCTAAAACGGAAAATTGAAGCGGATGCAAAGGCGACCCAGACCCTCCAATGCGGCTTAACAAAAGAGGAGCTGAACCAGGTGGGCCCTTTCAACAGTGCCAAGGAGCTGTGGGGAAAACTGATCGAGCTGCACGAAGGAACATCAGACACTCGGATCAGCAAGAGAGATCTGCTCCTGAACAAGCTGTATACCATCAAAATGGCCGACAACGAAACAGCAGCTCAGCTTCACGCCCGAATTCAAGAATTAATGAACGGTCTACACACCATTGATCACAAGGTAGAAAACTGTGACCTAATAAGGTATGCTTTAAATGCTTTCCCAAGAAACACCTTGTGGACATCTATGGTAGATGCATACAAGGTTTCAAGGGATCTTTCAAAAATTAAATTAGATGAATTGTTCTCTGAATTAGAGTTACATGAACAGACTAACTGCAATCTGGCCGAGAAATGTATTGCCTTTGTTGCAGGTAAAACTGGAAGGACAACTAAGAAGAAGCCTCAACCTGAACCCGAGTCTAACTCAGACTCAGACTCAGAAGACGAAGAAGGAGATCGACCTAAGCTGGTCCGACTGGCCCGAAACTACTACAAGGAGTTGAAGAACCAAACTAACAAACGGAAAGTCAGCCGAAGAAGGGATGAACCAGCTGAACCCGCAAACGAAAAGAACAAGCCCAACGTGACCTGCTACGAGTGCAAGAAGAAGGGACACTACAAGACGGAGTGTCCGAACCTAAAGGAAACCAAGAAGAATAGGAGGAAGAAGACACTTCAAGCAACGTGGGACGAGTCCTCCTCCGAAGAAGAAGAAGAGGTCCCACAATCAAACCTACTAGCACTAACCGTCTCAGAAGAAGTCGAGACCGAGTCAGAATCAGAACAGGACGACGGCAGACTGACCTTTTCAGAGGATGGCGAAATCAAGGTAAGTGGTTTTACTAGAAGTCAATTAAATGAATTAATATCTTATCTTTCTCGAGATTTGACGAAAGCTAAACTCCGAGTCGAATCCCTCCGACAGGAAGTAAAACTCCTGAAAGAGGGAGCTGACTCTAGACCCTTAACTGAGAAGGTTCAGGAAGGAACCTCTACTCAAGTTGAAAAACTTGAGAAAGAGAACTCCTCCCTGAAAACTCAAGCCTTAGAACGATTCACTTCTGGTTCCAAGGGTCTTGACATGATTCTTGGAAAACAGAAGTCGGTTCTAAATCGATCTGGACTAGGCTATAGAACCAAATCTAGATAAAGATCCTATTTTGCTGTACTGAATCAGTCCAGAAAGAAAGTTCAGGCATGGGTACCTAAACTGTACCTGAACAAACAAACTGGATCAAATCAGTATTGGATCCCCAAGGACAAGATTCACATCTTGCCTAACCATTACCGTGGCTTTAGTCCAGGGGGAGCCAAATTAAAGACTATATTTATTGTTAGATAAAATTTAATTCTTGATTGCAAATTTGCTTGACTGATTGTTTATTTAATTTTTGCAATTTATCATGCTTAGACTTAGGAATGGTTAGTGTAAGGACTGAACAAATTTAACTGAAACTTGACAACATAGTATTGGGTGGAGGTGAAATGATAGTACGTTAGGGAAACCAATTCTAATAAGGTCAAGTATACTTGGTCTCTTTAGACTGGTGAAACTAGCCGAAGCTACCGATCCAAGACCCAAACTAGTTAGACCAGAATTTTTCAAAGATTAATTTTGAAAATGAAATTTCATTAAAAGGCTTTGTCAAGGAAAGAGTTGATGATCCAATAAGGCTACGGCCAAAGAAGGCCTAGTGTCTCGCCAAGACCTGGAAGCCAATTCTTGAAATTCAAATTCAAATTATTCTTTGTCAAATTCAAATCTAACACAAATTTTCAGTTACTTATAGACTTAAACTCTCTTTTCAAAATAAATTTAATTGTTTTCAAAATTATTTATGTGTTTCAAAATAAATCATAATTTTTCAAAATAATTTTACCTACCAAAACCTGTCTCACAAAACCTATAAGGCTAACATGATTGCTAACCCTAGATTGGGTGAGACAGACTAGGTTGTGAAAATCAATTTAAGCTATTCCTAATTCTAATTGGATCCAAATCAACAAAACTCTTTATGTGTAGGAACATAAAGATTTGGACCAATGGATGCTGGATAGCGGTTGCTCCAGACACATGACTGGAGATAAATTGAAATTCACCAAACTCAAGTTCAAGAACCTAGGCTCAGTGGCATTTGGCAACAATGCTACACTAAAGGTAATTGGGTCAGGTAATATTGAACTTAAGTCTGACTTTATTATTAAGAAAGTCCTTTTGGTTGAAAATTTCAATTTTAACTTGCTTAGCATAAGTCAGTTGTGTGATTCTGGTTATATGATTACCTTTAACAATTCTAACTGCCTGATTAGAAACCTACAAGACTCTGAAATCATGCTTAAGGGCACTAGGAAAAATAATGTTTACACTATAAACCTACCCTACTACTCAAATGTATGTTAACTCAGTTAGAACAATCAAACCTCTGGCATAGGAGATTAGGTCATACTAATCTGAGAACTATCTCAAAAATCACCCAACTTGGCTTAATCAAAGGTATCCCCAAAATTAAAAATAATGAAAACCTAATATGTGAATCATGTAATCAAGGTAAACAAACCAGATCTAATCACAAACTAATTCAATCTGATCTAACTCAAACCACACTTGAGCTCCTGCACCTTGACCTATTTGATTCACATGGAGCCAAGTCACTAAGCGGGAACCGATACTGCTTAGTAATAGTTGATGATTACTCTAGGTTTACTTGGGTTAGGTTTCTAAAAACTAAAGATGAAACCCTAAACCTATTTAATGAATTTTGTAAGTTAATTGAAAATCAAAACGATACTAAAATTAAAAAACTTAGGAGTGACCACGGGGGAGAATTTGAAAATCAACGGTTCGAGGAATTCTGTAAGGTAAATGGGTATCTACATGAATTTTCGTGTCCTAGAACCCCCCAGCAAAATGGGATAGTCGAAAGGAGAAATAGAACACTACAGGAAGCCGCTAGGGCTATGCTCAACGAATTCAACTTAGTTAACCAATACTAGGCAGAAGCAGTTAGTACGGCTTGCTACATCCAAAATAGGATCCTGATTAACAAGCGACACAACAAAACACCCTATGAACTATACTACCATAGACTTCCAAATCTACACTACCTAAGGGTCTTTGGATGCAAAGTCCATATCTTAAATACCAAAGACTATTTAGGAAAATTCCAGTCAAAGTCAACCTCAGCATCTTCCTAGGATATTCAACCACAAGTAGAGCCTATAGGGTTTACAACAAACAAACTAAGAAAATTGAAGAAACAACAAACTTAATATTTGATGAAGAAATCAACCCAACATCTGATAATCCAGACCTAACGTCATCAAATTCTGATCAAGAAATTAATGAACAAACTGTTGAACCTTTAATTGAACCCTTAAACGAACTAACTATTGAACCAACTACTGAGTCAAATCAACCAACTGTTGACCCAATAATTGAACCAGCTTAAAGAGTTGAATCAAATAGTGAACCAAACCGACCAGCCGGACCTGAGGCTGAACCAAGTTCTAGAAAAACCAAAAAAACCCAGACTCAATCATCCAACCGATCAAATTGTGGGTGATCCAACTCTAGGAGTCAGAACTAGGTCTTCCTATAGAAACCTTAGTCAGATAGCAATGATCTCAAAAATTGAACCCAAGACTATAGAGGAAGCCCTACCTGATCCTGATTGGATCATAGCTATGCAGGAAGAGCTAGCCCAATTCGAAAGAAACCAAGTCTGGGAATTAGTGCCTAAACCTAAGGGCAAATCCGTCATTGACACTAAGTGGGTTTTCAGGAATAAGTTAAATGATCAAGGAGAAATAGTCAGAAATAAAGCCCGCTTAGTAGCAAAAGGATTCAGCCAAGTAGAAGGGTTAGATTATGACGAAACCTATGCCCCAGTAGCTAGACTTGAGTCCATTAGGATGTTATTAGCCTTTGCATCCCATAAAGGATTTAAACTATACCAAATGGATGTAAAGTCAGCCTTTCTAAATGGATTCATTAAGGAAGAAGTCTATGTAGGACAACCCCCCGGATTTGAGGACTTAGAAAGACCTGACCACGTTTACAAACTTACTAAAGCACTATATGGACTAAAACAAGCACCTAGGGCCTGGTATGAACGCCTATCAACTTACTTAATTTCTAAAGAATTTAAACAAGGTCAAATTGACTCAACCCTATTTATTAAAACCTTAGGAAAAGATATATTTATTGCCCAAATCTACGTAGATGACATAATCTTTGGGTCCACCAACTCAAACTTTCTAAAAGAATTCGTGAAAATAATGAAAAATGAGTTTGAAATGAGTTTAGTTGGTGAACTCAATTTCTTTCTAGGGTTACAAATCAAACAAACTAGAGATGGAAACTATGTCCATCAATCCAAATATGCTAAAGAATTAATAAAGAAATTTAAAATGGATAATTCTAAAAGCATAAGTACTCCCATGGCCACAAATGTAAAAATAGATAGTGACCCTGATGGAAAACCAGTAGACCTTAAACTCTATAGAAGTATGATAGGAAGTCTACTGTACCTTACAGCCAGCAGACCTGATATCCTTTTTTCTGCAGGAATGTGTGCTAGATACCAAACATGTGCTAAGGAAACACACTTAGCATCCCTAAAAAGAATACTAAGATATGTTAAGGGCACCCTAAATGTAGGGATTTGGTATCCTAGGACTTCAACTTTTGATTTGTCAGGATACTCGGATTCTGACTACGCTGGTTGTAAATTAGATAGAAAGAGCACAAGTGGAAGCTGCCAACTGTTAGGAAATAGTCTAGTAAGTTGGTGCAGTAGAAAACAACACTGTGTAACTCTATCCACAACTGAAGCTGAGTATGTAGCCTTAGGAGAGTGTGTAGCATAACTTTTATGGATGATGCACACTCTTAAGGACTTCCAGCTCAACTACACCCAAACTCAAGTTTTCATTGACAACATAAGCTCAATTAATCTAACTAAAAATTCAATCCAACATTCCAGAACTAAACACATAGAAGTTAAACATCACTTTGTAAGAGACCATGTAGCCAGGGGTGAGATAGTCCTTAAGCATGTAGATTCTAAATCTAACTTAGCTGACATATTCACCAAACCCCTACCTGAGTCTGAGTTCAGCTCACTAAGAAGGCAGTTAGGATTGTGCTCAGTAGAATAGGTTAACTCTACTTTTGACTTTCTTACTGCTTTACTTGACTTAAAAATCAGTTTCTAAAAAAATTTGGAAAACTGTTTTACTTAATTTCAAAATCAATTTTTTAAAGTTTTTTCTTACAAATTTTTCGACTTAGTTTTATTTCAAAACTACCCCTTTTAAAACTAGGGCTTTTTCGAAAATGGACTTAGCCTAGGCCCTAACCCTAGAACTGCATGCACCTGTAGATTTAGAAGCCAGCATCTCACAAGCACCTTAGGGTACTTTTGATTGATACATTAGAAAGGGTTAAGATGCTTAGGTCTTTGCCTTAATCAAGATGCTTTAAGTCAGTGCATCTGCAGTAATTGGGGCACTAAATACAACTTACACAGTAATCAAGTTAAGTGTCAAGTTTAGAAAATCTAACTTGAACAGAACACTTAACTTGACTAACCCTAGCGAAAACTACTGTTTATAACAGTTAGTAAGTAGCCAATTGGGTTAGACAGGTCCCTAAAAGAGGAAATTGAAACTGATTTGATTTAATTCTCATGAATTGGTTCAGTACAGCAAAATCATGCAAGTCATTTTCCTTTATGCAATTTAATTATTCTGTTTCTGCTATATTTTTGTGTTTGATATATGGAAAGGGGGAGAGATAGGAAAGGAGAGAGTTTAAAATTTTTTTAAGAATTTCTTTTCAACTCTCAAAATCTCAAACTCTATCCTTTATTCAAAAAGTACTTAATCAAATTTTTCAAAAATACTAAGTTTTTCAAAGTACTAAGTTTTTTTCTAAGTACTTAAGTTTTTCAAAACTTGTCTAAGTACTTAAGTTTTTCAAAACTTCTCTAAATACTTAAGTTTTTCAAAAACTTTTCAAAGGACTCTAGTTTTTCAAATTTCACTAAGTACTTTAAAACTTAAAGTTTTTTTTTCAAAGTTTTTTTTGAGTACTTTAAACTTAAGGCGTCAAAATTTTTCTTAGTACTCAAACTTAAGTTTTCAGAATCCTTCTTAAAGCTTTCTAAGTATTTAAACTTAAAAATTCTACAAGTTCTCCAAAATAGACAACCAAAATTACTTCTCTGTTGAAAATTATTCTAAGTAAAAAATCCATCCTTAAACTTAGAATTTATTTTCAAAAACCCCACGAAGTTTTCAAAAATCTAGGGGGAGATTCCTTCCAGGGGGAGGGAACAAAATTTAATTTTTACTTACCCTGATTAACTTAACTTTTTGAACCAGGGTGGCCATAAATCAAAAAGGGGGAAATTGTTGGTGCAGAAAGCACCAAAGTCGAACCTGAGTTTTGATAATGGCAAAAGGGTTCAAAAGTTAAGTCTTATTTGTTTTCTAACATGCTACTCAAGTGTGCAGGAAAAGTCCTAGCGAAGGACTGCTAAGCACCTGGCGAAGGACTGCCAAGACCCAAAGTCTTAGCGAAGGACTGCTAGGCACTGGCGAAGGAATGCCAGGGTACAAAGTCCTAGCGAAGGACTGCTAGGCACTGGCGAAGGAATGCCAGGGTACTGAAGCCCTAGCGAAGGACTGCTAGGCACCAGGCGAAGGACAGCTTGGGACTGAAGACATGGCGAAGGAATGCTAGGCACCGGGCGAAGGACAACTTGGTATCCAAGACCTGGTGAAGGACCGCTAGGCAAAAGTCCAACCGGAGGAGCCGGTTGGCATCAGGTACATTCTCCCGAGAGGAGTAGGTGAGGACGCGTTCCCCGTCGAGAGGGAACAGTAGGCGTCGGTTCGACCTAGGACTCCATTTTGGAGGCCCAAAGTCAGAACCAAGACAGCTAAGGCTGTATAAACTAACATCTTATTGCTTTATGGTGTTTTGGACTAACCCTGGATGCATGACCGAAGGAACGAGTGTCTGCAGCTCAGAGAGCCTCAAAGGAGTGAGGCAGCAGCTGACCAGGGCACCCGGAGTGTCCCGGGCGCCCCCAAGGTGAACACAAAACAAAGTAAAGCAAAGTGAGCTTCGGCAGCTTATAGGCGGGGCGCCCCCGTGCTCCCAGGCGCCCCTGCTGCTCCCGGGCGCCCCGGACGTTCCGGGCGCCCCCAGGTGAAGCTAACAAAGCCGAACCCAGCGAAGCCAGCGGATAAGAGGAGACCCGGTCAACCCGGGCGCCCCCAGCGTCCCGGGCGCCCCCGTCAAGATCTGATCCCGAGTTTGAAGGGATCAGAAGCTGACCGAGACGGAAGCGGATCGGCCGACACGTGGGGGGGGGCGCCCCCAGGTGCTATAAAAGGACCCTCGAACCAAGGCTTCAAGACAACACTTCTTCCAACGCTGTAACGTTCTTCTGCTCCTGCGCTTTGCTCCAGAAACCTCCCAACTCGACACACAAGTGCCGACGACGTCCCTCTGCTCTGAGAAACATCCCATACCGGACGTTGGTAACGAAGAACTGTCATTTCATTTCTGTTATACTACTACTGTAATCTTTTTGTAAGAATTATTGCGCACATATAGAATTGCCCCCAGTAAACGGTCAACGACCGTGGGCCTTGGAGTAGGAGTCGACCTAGGCTCCGAACCAAGTAAAACTACCTGTGTTCGCGATTGTTTTTATTCTGTTGCGTACTTGCTCTAGTTTTCATCCGAAAGCGTTTAACGATATTCACCCCCCCTCTATCGTTTCTCTCGATCCAACAGATAGGCCTCGGGTATACATCTCCTCGCAATGAGTGGTGAATCCTTTGTTGGCTATTCAAACATCTTCGGGCACTTCGGCTTATACCCAATCATCCTGGGTCCACACCTCCTTGGAGATGCTTACTTAAAATGTCAAAGTATAAGTCTTCATGACCAAGATGACTTGAACACCGCAAGTCAAAGGAACATCGCACTTAAGCTGCAGTAAGAACTTCACTGACATATCTATATGTAGACTACCATATGAAGTTTTACAGCCAGTCACTCCAATGAACTAGTTCCCTTAACTAGCATTCATGTTTATCTCTGGACATCTCAATGTCACCAGCCAGTGAGAATCAGCTAATTAGAGAATAACCCATGCTAGTCTCAACAGAATTGATAGTGTCCGTATTTATCAATTCATCGACTAGGGACAATTTCAATACTTCACAATTGCACATGTAGAGATAATCACTAGTTGTGAATTCATCACAAATTCTCTCATGCTGTGAATTGTATTGCGGACATTCAGTAAATGAGTTTAAGATCTCAATTAAATACACAAACATGTATACTCAAATAGTGAATATTCATTTATTAAAATAAATGATTACAATCATAAGGCGATTGCCTTAGGACACTTCTCTCATATCACTAACAAGAACTTGTGTCGGTTCGACCTAGGGTTTCGTGGAAATCCGAAGTCCGAGCCAAGTCCTTAAGGCTAATATTGTATGTATATTTGTTTTGTGTTTGTGTATCTTGCAGATACCAAGAATCGGAGACAAAGCAGGTAACCAGGCTGGAAGCCTTGAAGCCAGGCGCCCCCATCTGTGGGGGCGCCCCCATGAATCCAGGGCGCCCCCATTGATGGGGGCGCCCAAACCAAAGAAGGAAAAGCAGTGTATAGTGTTGAAGGCTGAATAGGCTTCAAGCGGGGCGTCCGGGAGGTCTGGGGCGCCCGGGTTCAAAGCTGTTTTGCTGTTGCGAGTTCGAAGCAGGAGATTAGCTTTGACTGGGTTCAAGCTAGGCGCCCGAGAGGTCTGGGGCATCCTGGTCAAAGGTTTTATCAGCTGCGGCGAGGTCGGCGCAGGGATAAGGTTTGACCGAGCTTATCGGGGCACCCCCAACGTCCAGGGCGCCCGTAGGAAGCCTATAAAAGGGGCTTCAACCCCTCTGCTTCAAACACAACTGCTAAGAGTGATTCTGATCATTCTGACCGACGACAACTCACTAAAGACGAGGCTCTACGACCGGGAGGCTCCAGGAGGAAGTGCGCGGCACTTCGGAGGTCCAGATCGGCGAGTTTCAGATTCTTATTCGGTTTGCTTTTATTTGTTCCGTAGTTAACTTTCAATATTGTTGCTTGTAACCATACACTGTAAGACGGGTTTTCTCCGCCTCCGGAAATTCCGGAAAGGAGACCAATAGTGGACTCACGCCGAGTACATAGGCCTTGGACGTACTGACCCTGGGGGGTTGGGAACCAAGTAAATAAATCCCGTTGTGTCCTTGTGTATTGTTTTTCTTTTTCTATTTTACTTTTCCACTGTGCTACTAACTCTGATCTTAGAACGTTCGAAAGATTTACGAATTTTACCGACAAGTTTTTAACGGCCGATATTCACCCCCCCTCTATCGACGGCACCGATCCTACAGGTTATTCACACCCTATGGTCGTACGATAAATCCCAACAAGTGGTATCAGAGCGAGGTCGCTCATCTATGGATTAATCGCCGGGAGAGCAAAGCGCTAGAAAAAAATGACACTTGAAGAAAGAATGGGGGACGACATCACCATTTGACCTCCCTTCGATTGCGAGAATTTTGAATATTGGAGGTTGTGGGTGAAGACATGGTTCGACATGGATTGAGATTTGATGATAGCCATCGAAGATCCATTCGAAGCCCCAAAAGATAAGCACGGGAAGAAGCTCCGAACAAGATATTGGACCAAGGAGCAACAAATATAATCAAAGTCAAATGAAAAGGTAATCTCAATATTAATTAGTATTTTGCCTAATGATGTGATAAAAGGTGTAGGTGAATATAAGATTGCTTATGAACTATGGAGCAAGATGTTATCTTTTCATGAAAACCCTACACAAATACAAGAAGAAGAAGAAGAGTCCAAGGAGATGAGCTTAATAGTCCAAGAGGAGAAGAAGGGCTATTCGGATGAAGAGATGAACTTAACATTCGAGGAGGATAATGAAGATGAAGAATCATCCACCTCCTCAAGTGAAGTGGCACAAGAAGGTGTAGAAGCACAATCCACTTCCGAAAATGAAGAAGAGCAATCCAAGGTTGAACAGAAAGCTAAGAAAAATGAAGAAGAAATCTTGAAAGTCAACCTTGTTGAAGCAATCTAGGTACCTTGGGTTTTGATGTTTGAGCAAAGGTTTAAGTTATGATTATTGTTGTATTTAATATGCATTGTGAGTATGTAGGATACAAGTACAACAAAGGAGAAAAGTCCAAGTGGCATCTTGGCAATGGAAGACCCGACAACAAGGATCGAGGCCGAAGGAAGCTCCAGAAGGCAAGACGTGAAGAATGGAGAGGCATCCGAGGGATGCAAAGCTGATGGAGGAGGCTAGAAGGCTAGGTCTAGGTTGGTCGGGCGAGGACGAGTGTTGAGGGATTGTACTTGGAGATTGAAACCCTAGGTTTAGGGTTTGGGCAGTCGACTGCTGCATGTAGCAGTCGACTGCTGCATGTAGCAGTCGACTGCTGCATGTAGCAGTCGACTGCTGTCGGTTGGAATTCGAACGTTGGGTTGTAACGTTCGAATCCAAGTGAACCAGTCGACTGGTAACGGTTGTTTCAGGGTCAAGCTCTATTTAAGAGAGCTCGTTTTGGCTGAGTAAAGATTGACAAAATAAGCTTGGGTAACACTTATTAGTAGTCTCCAAGTGCTCAGGTGTTGTTGGGAGTTTGTGGTGAGGTTTCTCCACCCACAAGGAGTGACATGAGCTAGCCGGAGGTCTTCCGGGGACTAATCCACTGATGGATAGGGATCATCCACCTTACGGACAGCCGTGGAGTAGGAGCTTTATCTTCGAACCACGTAAACGGTTTGTCTTCTTAGTTGTTAGCTTTTAGTTATTGGTTATTCCGCTTGTGCACTAACAATGTGTAGGAAGAAAACTGTGATTGAAGTGGGTGAACAGCTATTCACCCCTTCTAGCTATACGCGTCGGTCCCAACAAATAGTATAAGAGTTGGGGTCGCTCTTGTTGGAATAACCGTCAAAAGAGCAAAGGTGCTAGAGGAAGATGGATTCGGAAGGCCCGCTTGGATAGGATACTCGGATCCCTCCTCCATACGATCGAGAAGACTTTGATTATTGGAGGAAACGGTTGGAGACGTGGTTCCAAATGGATTGGGACCATTGGATCGCATTGGAGGTTCCATTTGAAGCTCCAACGGACAAGAAGGGAAAACGCCTCCGACCTCGGTATTGGACCAAGGATCAAAAGGAGGAAGCGGAGACGGATAAGGAGGTAACTAGAATTGTGTTAAATTTATTACCTCTGTATATTGTGTCACGTGTAGGAGAATACAAGAATGCATATGAGCTATGTAGAAAGGTGATAGCTCTACAAGAAAATTTGACACAAGGACAAGGAGAAGAGGAGCCCAAGGAAAAGAGGTCATTGGTCCAAGAGAAGGAGAAGGACCAATCGGAAGTTGAATCATGTTCAACATCCGAAGAGGAGGAGGAAGTAGAATCGTCCACATCCTCAAGTGAGGAAGAAATAGAAGAAGTCTCCACGTTAAGGATTGAGGGGGTGGAGAGACCATCCTCAATGCCGGAGCAAGAAGAAGTCTCCATCTTCACCAAAGCAAAGTCAAAGGATCACATAATTTGCTTTGGATGCAATGAGAAGGGACACTACAAGGACAAGTGTCCATTGGATAAGAAAAAGAAGGTAAACCCTAAATCCAATCAATTTCGTCGAAAACTAACATGGGTTGTAGGGAAAAGAAGGGGAAGAAGTATATAATTTACTTCACGTATAGTAAGCGTGGATATTACCATACCAAGTGCCCAAAGAAAGGAGAAATCGAGAAATTGACGCACTTGAAGAAACTGGAGAAGAAGAGGAGCTCAAGTCAAGGGGGAGCTTCAGAGGTAAAAGGGAAGGTAATCCCTTATTTAAAATTAAATCCAATTTTCAATTTTTATATGCTTGTTAAGCATAATCATGGATTTAGGTATAATGATAAGAATAGGGTTAACAAGGTAGATAACCGTAGAAAGTCTTTACCCAAGGCTAGACCTAATAAGACCAAAACTACCTTGTCTAAGGTGAGGAAGGTAGTTAATGATCAAGGCATTAATCCCAAGAAGGGGAGACATATGCCTAGAAAGGTAGGTAGGTCTAGGAATATCCAAGGTAGACATGTTAACTCTAAGGTTAGAGCTCTAGAGTTGGAAAATCAAGTCTTGAAGGCAAGACTTGAAGAAATGGAGAGAATCTTAAATAAGTTCATTATTGGACCTAGGGGACTTGAAATATGTTTGGGTGCCCAAAATTCTAAAAATGTCAAATTGAGCACATTCAAGACCAAAAGAATGTCAAATGCTAGAAGAGCACAAGACATTGGTAAGGAGGAGCAATTAAGGACAAGACGTCCAAAATTACGAAGGCAACAGTTGAGACCCAAGGATCACCGGAGGTATATCGGTGTGGATTAGTGACTTTGGTGAGTCACCTAGGGAGGTGGCTAAGGTTAAGAGCTCAAGGGGGAGTTCAAAGAGTCAAATTGGGATCCATGGTAAATGGATCTCGGGAGGATTTCTCCCGGAAGTCTAGATGAACCATGAAGTGTGCCAAAAAGAGTTGGAGACGGATTTGAGTCTCAATTCTTAGGTTTTGACATATTAGATTTATGTTTCATACATGAAAATATAGCATTGGGGTCATATTACATGAAAATTGATTTTTGATGTGTAGATGTCATATGAACCAATGCTAGGGATGTATTGTGGTTTGGTATGGATAGATACATCAAGAGGAACCAAAAGTAGGATTTTAGGTCAAGGTTCTATTGAATCATTTAGCTAGTTTTGGATTTTGTGTCAATCTTGGAATCTGAGATATATACATTTTTAAATGTATTTTTTCCAAGTAGACACGGATACTACAAACCTCTCCATAAAATTTGAGAATTTTTAGAGACTTATGGAATTTCTGGTGCATTTCTGAAATTGGGTCAGAAATATAGAAATAAGTTGATATCACGGTACCAGTCGACTGGTACAGGGGCAGTCGACTGGTAACAGTGTTTTTAGAGAGATACTAGCTACTGTATGGTTTTTCGACTGGGTCAGTCGACTGGTAACTATCTCAGTCGACTGATACAGGCTGAAACTATTTTTCTGCAGTTGAAAAGTATCCTAATGATGTAAAACGAGTGTATAATCTTATGGGGGTTAATACACTTTGTTTATGATCATTAAAGGTTAAAGAATCCAATAATTGGGATATTATTGGAGTTCTTTTTGATGTGTGGTAAAGGGGGGAAGTGTTGGGTTTAAGTGGAAAATCAACACACCTTTGTAAGAAATTCAGGCTCAAGGAGGAGCTTAGATGAAGGGGGAGCATTTATTAGTAAAGGGGGAGAAGTACCTTTGTAAGGAAATCCTACTCAATGGGGAGTTTAGGAAAAAGAGGGAGCCTAAGGTTAGGTTCCATGATTTATTTGCTTTGTTGTTGTTTCCTAACTTAAACGGGTTGCCAAACATCAAAAATGGAGAGATTGTTGAAGCAATCTAGGTACTTTGGGTTTTGATGTTTGGGCAAAGGTTTAAGTTAGGATTATTATTGTATTTAATATGCATTGTGAGTATGCAGGATACAGGTACAATAAAGGAGAAAAGTCCAAGTGACATCTTGGCAATGGAAGACCCGATAACAAGGTCTGAGGCCGAAGGAAGCTCCAGAAGACAAGGCGTGAAGGATGGAGAGGCATCTGAGGGACGCAAGGCTGATGGAGGAGGCTAGAAGACTAGGTCTAGGTTGGTCGGGCGAGGACGAGTGCTGAGGGGTTGTACTCGGGGATTAAAACCCTAGGTTTAGGATTTGGACAGTCGATTAGTGTCGGCTAAAATTCGAACGTTGTGTAGGACCGGTGCCGTCGATAGAGGGGGAGGTGAATATCGATCGTGAAAACTTTCGTGAGACTTTCGTAAAACTGGACTCAGAATATTAGTAGCGCAGCGGAAAACATAAAAATAAAAATAGAAAAGCAATACACAGTGGACACAGCAGGTTTATTTACTTGGTTCCCAACCCCCCAGGGTCAGTACGTCCAAGGCCTATGTACTCGGCGTTGAGTCCACTAATAGTCTCCTTTCCGGAATTTCCGGAGGCGGAGAAACCCGACTTACAGTGCAATATTACAAGCAATAATAAAGAAAAATAAATACTGTAATTAATTGCAAACCAAGCAAAAATGTGAAGCTCGGCCGATCTGGACCTTCGAAGTGCCGCGCACTTCCTCCTGGAGCCTCCCGGTCGCAGAGCCTCGTCTTTAGCGCGTTGTCGTCGGTCGGAATGAATAGAATCGCAGTTAGGAAGTGTGTTGGAAGAAGAGGGGTCGAAGCCCCTTTTATAGCCCTCCTGGGGGCGCCCTGGTCGACGGGGGCGCCCCGGAAGAATCGGTCAAACCTCATCCTTGCGCCTACCTCGCCGTAGGGGATAAGATCTTTGACCAGGGCGCCCCGGACGCTCAGGGTGCCCCCGTGGAGGCTTATCCTGTGTTCTGGCTTCGAAACACAAAACAGCTACTAATCAGGGCGCCCCGGACGCTCCGGGCGCCCCGGTTGACACCTGTTCTGCACACACACATAAGTGCACATCTTTGCACTGGCTGGGGGCGCCCTGGCTGGATGGGGGCGCCCCCTGTGGGGCTTCCTGGCTGCTGGGGGCGCCCCCAACACTGGGGGCCCCCTGAGAGCCATTTTTCAGCCTTCTTCATTTGCTTGCTTTGTCTTCTTCTCTTGGTACCTGCAAATATATATATGCAAAGCAAGTATACATGAAATATTAATCTTACGAACTTGGTTCGGACTTCGGATTGGCACGCAATCCTAGGTCGAACAGATCAAACTCTTACCCCCGAGAAAGCGCCTTTCACCTACTCCTTTCAGGAGACGGTTGCCGCCCGGTCCTTCGGGTGGACTTTTTCCTAGCCGTCCTTCGCTAGGTCTTGGATACCAAGCATCCCTTCGCTTGGTGCCTAGCAGCCCTTCGCTAGGTCTTGTTTCCCTGACAGCCCTTCGTCAGGTGCCCAGCAGCCCTTCGCTAGGACTTGTTCCCCTGACAACCCTTCGTCAGGTGCCTAGCAGCCCTTCGCTAGGTCTTGTTTCCCTGACAGCCCTTCGTCAGGTGCCTAGCAGCCCTTCGCTAGGTCTTGTTTCCCTGACAGCCCTTCGTCAGGTGCCCAGCAGCCCTTCGCTAGGACTTGTTCCCCTGACAACCCTCCGTCAGGTGCCTAGCAGCCCTTCGCTAGGACTTATTTTCCTGACAGCCCTTCGTCAGGTGCCTAGCAGCCCTTCGCTAGGTCTTTTCTTTCTGGCAACCCTTCGCCAGAGCCTAGCAGCCCTTCGCTAGGTCTTTTTCGTTCTGGCAGCCCTCCGTCAGAGCCTAGCAGCCCTTCGCTAGGTCTTAGGGTTTCCATGCCTAGCTTAACTAGGACTTTTCTCAGGCTTAGGTTACTTCTCCTTCGCTCCCCTTTGTCTGTTCAACATATTACTGACTTAAGTACATTGTCAAACATTAAAACACATAAAGGAGAACATCATTGATGCAACTTGCACCAACAATCTCCCCCTTTTTGATGTTTGACAATAACTTAAGTTAGATTGGTTTAAGGGGCTAAATTACTATCCTTGGGATAGAAAAACTAAAAGGTATAGGTTTTGGGAGAGTAAAAAATTTTCTAACTGAAAAAAATTCTAACTTAAGCACTCTCTCCCCCTTTGTCATGCATCAAAAAAACTTGCATCAACAATAAAAAAACTTAGTGCAATTTTCAAATACTTAGTGCAATTTTGTTTTTAAAAAGAATTGCATAAATTTGAAAAATGCTCTAGGTTTAAAATATAAGTACTTTGAAAAGATGATTTGTAAGGAGTGCAAGTACTTTTAAAAGATTATTTAAATCCCTTTTTGAAAAAATATAAGTATATTTTTTGAGAAATTAAGTACTTAACAATACATTTGAAAATATTTTTTTTTCAAAATTAAGAATATTGGTTTTGAAAGACATAAGTACTTTTTTTTGAAAATATTTTACTTGATTGAGTTTCTTTTCCAGTCTGACACCATCCTAGGAAACCTTGTTGACCACAAGGGCATTTCTTAAGTGTCCTGGAAAGTTTTCAAACAAGTAAATATTTTTATAAATTTTTAAGAAAAATGATAATATTTCACAAAGTATGTGCTGAAAAACTGTGTGAATTTTGAAGATCTAATATTTTACTTAACTTGGTCTATTTTCCAGTCTGACACTATCCTAGGAAACCTTGTTGACCACAAGGACATTTCCTAAGTGTCCTGGGAATTTTCCAACCTAAGTAACTATTATTTCAAAATCATTTCATAAGTCACACAAATTTTAACAAGTGGTATTTTGAAAAACATAGATTTTTAGTATTTTAAAAGCATGTAATTGAATAATTCTTTTAATTTGACCTCTCCCTAAACTTGACCCAGTCCTGGGAAGCTTGTTGACCACAAGTACTCTTCCTTTGAGTCTTAAGGTTTGATTCAAATCAAAGGAATTTTCTAATAATAAAAAATAGTTTAAGACTTGAAAAAATTTGACTCAGACTCCCCCTAAATCTGACACATCCTAGGAGTCCTTTTTAGATTATGAAGTGGACCTTCCTCTGTGTCTTTAGGGTTTATCAGAATCAAAAGAACAGGTAAACATTTGATTTTTGCAATAGGTAAAATCTTTTTCGAAAAGCCACAAGTGATAACGACTAAAGCATGATTTTCGAAAAGATATTTTCAAATAATAGTAATGTTTTTAAAGTGCAGTTTGAAAAATATGAAAAGCACTCCCCCTGCATCAATGCCGTTTGACTCTATCTAAGTGCCCTAAGGAACTTTAGTGATGTCCTAAGAGGTTTGTGTCTAATTGCGTGAGTCAATCAATTTTTAAAACAATATACCTTTTTGAAAAATGTGTAATATATATAATCAATCAGACAAGCATGAATTCCATAAAAACATTATTATGTTAAAGCTCTATTTTGAAAAATATATTTTTAGGAAAATATTCTAACAATTTTGAAAAACAATTTTGAAAAATATTTTTCAATTCATTAGTCCTTAACATCTCACCCATTTTAGATGTATCAATACAACAAGCATGATTGCCTTATAGGTGTATTGTGAGATGCTTGAATCATTTTCCATTATTAAATCTAAGATTTAATTGAAATTTATGTTAGATTCGAATTTGACAAAAGATAATTTGAATTTGAATTTCAGAAATTGGCTTCCAGGTCTTGGCGAGGCACTAGGCCTTCTTTGGCCGTAGCCTTATGGGATCATCCACCCTTTCCTTGACAAAGCCTTTTAATGAAATTTCATTTTCAAATTAAATTAGGTCATTTTCTGGTCTAACTAGCTTGGGTCTTGGATCGGTAGCTTCGGCTGGTTTCACCAGTCTAAAGAGACCCAAGTAGACTTGATCTTATTAGAGTTGGTTTCCCCAACGTACTATCATCTCACCTCCTCCCAATACTATGTTGCCAAATTTCAATTATCTTTTTCTTATAACCTTTCTAAATTATGCATAAAAATTAAATATGAATGACATGTCATATATTTTAAAGGAAAATAGCAAATGCATAGCATGGCAATTATGCATGAGTCAAACAAGTCAAGACATTTTATTTTTGTTTCTAAGAATGTATCAAATTCTCGATTTGATACATATCGTGTGAACCTGCGAATATGTCAACACACTTTGACATATTTGATTTTATTGAATTAATTGTTGCGGTTTGGGTAAGGTTTTAGTTTAGTTCAGGTTTAAGTGTTTTAAGATTGGATTTAGTTGAATTAAAATTGAGTTAATTTGAATTTAATTGAATTAAAGTTGAGTTAATTTGAATTTAATTGAAAAGTGAATTAATTTGAATTAATTGAATTAAAGTGAATTTATTGAATTAATTTGAATTAAGGTGAATTAATTGAATTAATTTGAATTTAATTGAATTTAAGTGGATTAATTTGAATTATTTGAATTTAATTGAATTTAATTGAATTTAAGTGGATTAATTCGAATTATTTGAATTTAATTGAATTAATTGAATTTAATTTGAATTTAATTAGGATTTAATTTGAATTAATTTGAATTTAATTAGGATTTAATTTGAATTAATTTGAATTTAATTAGGATTTAATTTGAATTAATTTGAATTTAATTAGGATTTAATTAAAATTAATTTGAATTTAATTAGGATTTAATTAAGATTTAATTTGAATTTAATTAGAGATTTAATTTGAATTAATTCGAAATTAATTAAGGTTTAATGAAGATTTAATTTGAATTTAATTAGGATTTAATTTGAATTAATTCGAAATTAATTAAGGTTTAATGAAGATTTAATTTGAATTTAATTAGGATTTAATTTGAATTAATTCGAAATTAATTAAGATTTAATTTGAATTTAATTAGGATTTAATTTGAATTAATTCGAAATTAATTATGATTTAATTTTTTTGTTGAGGTTATTATCATTAATTAATAATTGTGGGTTTAAATTCATCATTTTCATTATTTCAAAAATTTCTTCTTCAGTTTTATCTTTCTTTTCAAGTTTTTCTAATAATTTTGATTTATTTGAATTTTTGTAATTTTTATTGATTATGGCCTTTATCTTAGATAGTTCCATATCCTCTTTAAGATTTGATTTTTCAATATCCTTACAGTAGATGGAATAAATTGGGTCACTAATTAAGGTTTCATAATAATATTCAATATTATCTATAATTAAATTATTATCTAGGAGAATATTATTTTCAAAATTATTCTCAGAGTTATCTTCAGACATATCTTCAATATTTTCTAGAAATTCAGAGTTAATCTCTAGATTATCCTTAAGATTTTCAGATTTAATTTCTAGATTATTTTTAACATTTTCAGGATTATTTTCTGGATTATCCTTAATATTTTCAGGATTATTTTCTGGATTATCCTTAATATTTTCAGGATTATTTTCTGGATTATCCTTAATATTTTCAGGATTATTTTCTGGATTATCCTTAATATTTTCAGGATTATTTTCTGGATTATCCTTAATATTTTCAGACTCAAATTCAGATTTGTACAACGGATTTTCAAATTTGAATTTGTAATTATCTAAAGGATTTCCAGATTTTATTTTAGATTTAATATCAGAATTAATTTTCACAATTATTGAATTGGTATTAATAATTAAATAGTTAATTTTGGATATGTTAATCATATCCGTATTTTCTAATTTTTCATGCAAAATATTTAATCTACTATGCAGTAAATTTAATTTAGCAGAAAAATTGACTGAATTATCTAAAGACAGTGCAGGAAATTGTAAAACTTTTGGAACGTAAATCTTACGTACCTTCGCCGGACACTTATTTTTGTAGTGCCCGTATTTCTCGCATTTGAAACATCTGATGTGATTTTTGTTTTTTCGGACTCCTGGCGCTGGTACCTCCTTTGCCGCCGGTGACGAACGATTCTTACGAGTAGGGCACTGATTTTTGTAGTGCCCTCTCTCCCTGCACTTGAAACAAATAATATGCAATTTAAAATTGGACATTTAAAAAAAATACCTGATTCACCCCTGAGCTCCCCCTCAACTCCTGGCGTCGTTGCTCCGTCGGCGGTTAGTCCGGTGAAGAGCGGCTCGGCTCTGATACCACTTGTAGGACCGGTGCCGTCGATAGAGGGGGGGTGAATATCGATCGTGAAAACTTTCGTGAGACTTTCGTAAAACTGGACTCAGAATATTAGTAGCGGAGCGGAAAACATAAAAATAAAAATAGAAAAGCAATACACAGTGGACACAGCAGGTTTATTTACTTGGTTCCCAACCCCCCAGGGTCAGTACGTCCAAGGCCTATGTACTCGGCGTTGAGTCCACTAATAGTCTCCTTTCCAGAATTTCCGGAGGCGGAGAAACCCGACTTACAGTGCAATATTACAAGCAATAATAAAGAAAAATAAATACTGTAATTAATTGCAAACCAAGCAAAAATGTGAAGCTCGGCCGATCTGGACCTCCGAAGTGTCGCGCACTTCCTCCTGGAGCCTCCCGGTCGCAGAGCCTCGTCTTTAGCGCGTTGTCGTCGGTCGGAATGAATAGAATCGCAGTTAGGAAGTGTGTTGGAAGAAGAGGGGTCGAAGCCCCTTTTATAGCCCTCCTGGGGGCGCCCTGGTCGACGGGGGCGCCCCGGAAGAATCGGTCAAACCTCATCCTTGCGCCTACCTCGCCGTAGGGGATAAGATCTTTGACCAGGGCGCCCCGGACGCTCAGGGCGCCCCCGTGGAGGCTTATCCTGTGTTCTGGCTTCGAAACAGCAAAACAGCTACTAATCAGGGCGCCCCGGACGCTCCGGGCGCCCCGGTTGACACCTGTTCTGCACACACACACAAGTGCACATCTTTGCACTGGCTGGGGGCGCCCCCCATGCTGGGGGCGCCCTGGCTGGATGGGGGCGCCCCCTGTGGGGCTTCCTGGCTGCTGGGGGCGCCCCCAACACTGGGGGCCCCCTGAGAGCCATTTTTCAGCCTTCTTCATTTGCTTGCTTTGTCTTCTTCTCTTGGTACCTGCAAGATATATATATATGCAAAGCAAGTATACATGAAATATTAATCTTACGAACTTGGTTCGGACTTCGGATTGGCACGCAATCCTAGGTCGAACAGACGCAAACTCTTACCCCCGAGAAAGCGCCTTTCACCTACTCCTTTCAGGAGACGGTTGCCGCCCGGTCCTTCGGGTGGACTTTTGCCTAGCCGTCCTTCGCTAGGTCTTGGATACCAAGCATCCCTTCGCTTGGTGCCTAGCAGCCCTTCGCTAGGTCTTGTTTCCCTGACAGCCCTTCGTCAGGTGCCCAGCAGCCCTTCGCTAGGTCTTGTTCCCCTGACAACCCTTCGTCAGGTGCCTAGCAGCCCTTCGCTAGGTCTTGTTTCCCTGACAGCCCTTCGTCAGGTGCCTAGCAGCCCTTCGCTAGGTCTTGTTTCCCTGACAGCCCTTCGTCAGGTGCCCAGCAGCCCTTCGCTAGGACTTGTTCCCCTGACAACCCTCCGTCAGGTGCCTAGCAGCCCTTCGCTAGGACTTATTTTCCTGACAGCCCTTCGTCAGGTGCCTAGCAGCCCTTCGCTAGGTCTTTTCTTTCTGGCAACCCTTCGCCAGAGCCTAGCAGCCCTTCGCTAGGTCTTTTTCGTTCTGGCAGCCCTCCGTCAGAGCCTAGCAGCCCTTCGCTAGGTCTTAGGGTTTTCATGCCTAGCTTAACTAGGACTTTTCTCAGGCTTAGGTTACTTCTCCTTCGCTCCCCTTTGTCTGTTCAACATATTACTGACTTAAGTACATTGTCAAACATTAAAACACATAAAGGAGAACATCATTGATGCAACTTGCACCAACACGTTGGGCTGTAACATTCGAACTAGTCGACTGGTAACGACTATTTCAAGGTCGAGCTCTATTTAAGAGAACTCGCTTTGGATGAGCAAAGGTTGACGAAATAAGTTTGGGTAAAGCTTATTAGTAGTCTGCAAGTGCTCAGGTGTTGTCAGGAGTTTGTGGTGAGGTTTCTCCACCCACATGGAGCGACACGAGCTAGCCGGAGGTCTTCCGGGGACTAATCCACCTACGGATAGGGATCGTCCACCTTACGGGCAGTCGTGGAGTATGAGCTTTATCTCCGAACCACGTAAACGGTTTGTCTTCTTAGTTGTTAGCTTTTAGTTATTAGTTATTCCGCTTGTGCACTAACAACGTGTAGGAAGAAAACTGCGATTGAAGTGGGTGAACGACTATTCACCCCTCTCTAGTCGTACGCACCGATCCTAACAAATCTTGCCTCCACCAAAGCAAAATCAAAGGATCACATAATTTACTTTGGGTGCAATCAAAAGAGATACTACAAGGACAAGTGTCTATTGGGTAAGAAAAAGGAGGTAAATTCTAAACCCATTTCCATTTAATATGGGTTATTGGAAAAAGAATGAGAAGAAATACATTCGGTGCTTCACATGTGGTGAGCTAGGACACTACCACAGCAAATGCTCAAGAAAGAGAAAATTCAAGAAGTTAGAGCATTTGAGGAAATGGGAAAAGAATGAGAAAAAGAGAAGCTCACATCAAGGGAGAGCTACACGGGTAAGGGAGGTAATCCCTAATTTGAAATATAATTCAAATTTTAACTCCTTCATGCATGCTAGAAATAATGCTTATTATTTACCCATGCAAAATTTTGATTTTAAATATCATGATAGGAGTAGGGTTAATAATGTAGATCTTAACCCTAGACAATTCATGCATCATGATAAATCTAAAATCATTAGACCATAAATCCCAAGAAGGGGAGACACATGCTTAAAATTGGTAGGTCTAGGAATATCCAAGGTGGACATGTTGATTCTAGGTTTAGAAACCTAGAAAGGGAAAATCAAGCTTTAAGGGTAAAGTTTGAGAAATTAGAGGAAATTCTAAATAGATTCACTATTGGATCTAAGGGGTTAGGAATGGTGTTGGAAAATCAAAAACCCAACAATGATAGATCGGGTTGGGATATTGATCTAAGTCCTCAAATGTCAATGAAAAGATATATGCTAGGGTAACATATAACTATGACAAGAAGAAGTCCAAGAATGACAAGGGAGTATCATTTATGCTGCGTTTGGTAAGGGATAAGGTAATTAAATCTGTAATGTAATCAAGTCTATAATATAATATAATGTAATGTAATTAATATTACATTACTATGTTTGGTAACGAGTTGTATGTAATCTTTGATTACAAGGCTGATTATATTCTTTTGTTTGGTGTCCATTATTTTATAAGGAATGTAATTCATATTATTATAAAATGATAAAAATATCCTGCTTCCCATGCTTCGCTTACGTCTTCGTCAATCTCCTTGAAGCGGTCTTGCGTTTGGCGGCGTATCGAGGAAATGAAATCAAAAATAGATTTGATGATGTGGGAGTAACATTAAAACAAGACAGGAGGAGAAAAAGAGAGGAAAATAGGGGGAAATTCTAATTTTACTTGATGATTGATGGCGGCGACGGTTGAGAGCAGTAGACAAGTGGCGATGGAACTCGTGCGCAGTAGACGGGTGGAGATGCAAATGCTGAGCGATAGACTAGCAGTGGAGGAGGCGATGGAGTTCGGACGCAATATGGAGGCGGTGGTGGCGAAGGAAAAGGAGGCGATGACGACGGAGGAGGAGCTGACGGTGGAGGAGATGGAGGCGGCGATGATGGTGGTGGAGGACATCGTAGGGGCGGAGATGGCGTTGGAGGAGATGGAGGCGACGATGATGGCGGTGGGGGGTGATAGTGGGGGCGGAGATGGCGGAGGAGGAGATGGTGGGGGTGGGGATGGTGGAGGTGGCGGTGGCGGTGGCGGTGGCGGTGATGGAGGTGGCGGCGGGTTCAGAGGCACGAAAGGCTTACAACTAAAAATAGAGCATCCAGCTGGAGGATGAGAGAAGAATGACTTGAATTGTCGTTGGAGGATGAGTTGAGTGTCCTAGACATGTTGCCAAGGCTTGCCGGCAGACATCCATGGAAGTAGTTATTGGCCAGGACGATGACGGAAACAGGTGAGTTGCCGATGTTATCTGGGATCTCAAAGGTAAAGCGATTGTGGTTGATGAAAATGACGTCCAGGTTCTGTACGAAGAGCTCGGTCGGCATGCCGCCCTTTCACTCGTTGAAATGAAGATCGAGGTAACGGAGGGAAGGGAGGCGGAGGACGACGTCGGGGAAATGGCCAGAGAGACGATTGTTGCTGACGCCAAGCTCGTGGAGGAGAGTGAGACGGCGGAGGGAGCGGGGAAGGGTGCCGCAGAAGCAGTTGGAGTTGATGTGGATGAGCGCAAGGTTGTAGAGCAGTCCGATCTGGGAGGGGATGAAGCCCGCGATGTCACCGTGGTTGAGATCGACATCGGCGACGATAGTGCCACTGGGATCGGAGGGTAGGGAGGAACAGAAGACGTAAGTGTAGTTGCAGATAGCAGGGCCTACCCAGTTGCCCGTCAGGTTCTTGGGGTCGGAGATTTATCGCAGGGTATATTTGGAATTAGTTAAATATTGGATTTGGGGTATGGAATATAATTGGATTACAGGGTTTTGGTCTTGTAATGGATATTGCAAATCTTAAACTACTTTTATAATTGAGATTTCATTATATTATAATTTTAAAATTATTCCAAACAAAAGAATCAATCTTGTAATGTAATCTTGATTACATTACATGATTGATTACCCCTGACCAAACGTAGTCTTAAGGGTAAAAAGATCTAACTAAGGACAAGGTGTCCAAGGTTAAAGTGAAAAAGTATTTAACCAAAGACAAAGTGTACAAGGTTAAAAAAGTTAGGTTTGTAGGCTAAAAGTCACCGGGGGTACACCGATATAGCCTTGTGATAATAGATAATAGATAAGTCAGAAATTGGAAATTTTTGAGAATTTTTGGAGATTTATGAAATTTATGGTGCATTTCTGAAATTGGGTCAGAAATACAAAAATATGATGATATCAGGATATCAGTCGACTGATGCATGGTTTAGTCGACTGATAATTCTGTGAGTTATTTTTCGATAGAAGTCAGTCGACTGGTAACTATCTCAGTCGATTGGTAACTGTCTCAGTCGACTGATAAAGGCTAAAATTGTTTTCAGCTAAATCGAAAAGTGTCCTGATAATATTAAACTTGTGTATAATCTTATGGGGGTTAATACACAATGTTTATAGTCATTAGAGGTTAAAGAATCCAATAATTAGGATATCGTTGGAGTTCTTTTTGATGTATGACAAAGGAGAAGAAGTGTTACGTTTAAGTGGGAAACCAAACATGTCTTTACAAGAAATCCTAGGTCAAGAGGGAGTTTGGGTGTGGGGGATGCCTTGTGAAAGGATCTATGCATGTTTGTATTGCATGTTTGCATATGCATTGACGGTATAAGTCTAAAGTGTAGTCTTGACAACGTAAGTCCAAATATTTTTAGCATTGTTATTTACTATTTGTTTTTCCTACTTAAACATATTGCTAAATATCAAAAAGGAGGAGATTGTTGAGGCAATCTATGGTCCGTGGGACCATGTGTTTTAATGTTTAGGCAAGGGGTTTAAGCTAGGATCACCCTTGTATTTGATATGTATATTTGAGTGTGCATGTTCTGCAAGATACACATAAACTTAGTTTGACGACTTCGGACCTGGTGAATGATGGTGCATCCGAGGGGCCATGGATAAGATAGGAACAATGAGCTGAGGGAAGTGAATTTTAAGGCATACGCGAAGGATGACATGTGAAGACGAGCCACGGACTTGTATGCATTCGAGGGACGAGAGCCAAAGTCAAAAAAGGCTTGAAGGCAACAGGTCAAGGCTGCAAGAAGAGTCATGTGAGTCATGAGAGTCTGAGTACTGAGTGAATTGTACTCGGGAAGAAAACCCCTAGGTTTAGGGTTTGGGCTGGAAGCAGTCGACTAGTAGAGCTCACAGAAAGAATAGTCGACTGATCTTCTGTGCAGTTGACTGGTGTTTGCTGGAATTCGAACGTTGGGTTGTAACGTTCGACGTTCGAATTCGGCTAGAGCAGTCGACTGGTGTTGACACCAATCAACTGGTATTGGCTAGTTCAGCCACGACCTCTATTTAAGGGAGCTCAGTTTGGCTGGCTAGGGTTGACGAAATTGACTTTGGTTAAAGTCTAATTAGTAGTCTTTGTGCTCAGGTGTATTATTGAGGTTGTGGTGAGGTTTCTCCACCCACAAGGAGCAACATGAGCTAGCCGAAAGTTCTCCGGAGACTAATCCACCGACGGATAAGGATCGTCCACCTTACGGACAACCGTGGAGTAGAAGCATCATCTCTGAATCACATAAATTGGTTTGTGTTCCTTAGTTGTTAGTTTTAGTTTAATTATATTCAGCTTGCGTATACTAACAATTGTAGAAAAAATGACGAACAAGTGAGTGATCGACTATTCACCCCTCTTTAGCTGTATGATCAAGTCCCAACAGTGTAGACCTGGCCGATGTGTTGAGGATACCCAGTCGAGAGTAGTCCGAGATCCTACCAACTTGTGCTGCCGAGGATGCCCAAGTTATGTAGATCTGGACGAGGTGCTGAGGATGCCCGGCCGAAAGCAGCTCGAGTTCCTACCAATTTATGGTACCAAGGATGCCCAAGTTGTGTAGACTTAGCCAAGGTGCTGAGGATACCAGGCCGGGAGTAGCCCGAGTTCCTACCAACTTGTAGTGCTGAGGATGCCCATGTTGTGTAGACCTGGCCAAGGTGCTGAGGATGCCCGGCCGAGAGCAGTCCAAGTTCCTACCAATTTGTGATGCTGAGAATGCTTAAGTTGTGTAGACTTACCCGAGGTGCTGAGGATGCCAGGCCGGGAGCAGTCTGAGTTCCTACCAACTTATGATGCCAAGGATGCCCAAGTTGTGTAGATCTGGCCAAGATGCTGAGGATGCCCGGCCGGGAGCAGCCCAAGTTCCTACCAATTTGTGATGCTGAGAATGCTTAAGTTGTGTAGACTTACCCGAGGTGCTGAGGATGCCAGGCCGGGAGCAGTCCGAGTTCCTACCAACTTGTGATGCCAAGGATGCCCAAGTTGTGTAGATTTGGCCAATGTGTTGAGGATGCCCGGCTGGGAGCAGCCCGAGTTCCTACCAATTTGTGGTGCTGAGGATGCCCAAGTTGTGTAAACCTGGTGGAGGTGCTGAGGATGCCCAGCCGAGAGTAGCCCGAGTACCTACCAACTTATGGCGTCGAGGATGCCCAAATTATGTAAACCTGATCATGGTACTGAGGATGCCTGGCCAGGAGAAGCCCGAGTTCTTACCAACTTGTAGTGTTGGGGATCCCTAAGTCGTGTAGACCTAACCGTGGTGTTGAGGAGGCCCGGCCAGGAGAAGTCGAAGTCCTTGCCAGCACACAGTAGCCAAGGATACTCCAGCGATTTAAACCTCCCTAGCGTGAAAAGTGATTGTCGGGCATCGGGTGGATAGCTGACATATGATTTGGTGTTGGTTATAAGAAGTTATGCTTCTAGAGGATGAAGGCGAGATCCCAGCCAATCGGATGCAGAAGAAAGCAAGTTACGATCAGAAGCCAAACTACGAAATACGTTGCACATGTCAAATTATTGGAAAAATACAAAGCATGACACATGGGGCAAAATAAATTCATTCAGATAGTCAAATAGGGGCACAAGGTTTACAATTATAAATGTTTGAGAAGCCACCCGACAACTAAATGAGACAATAGATTACATTAGAGTTCTTTCTCTTCCGCAGACAACTCCTCCCAGGCTTGGCTGACGCTAAGGAAGTTTAGGTCGACACCTGGCATCAATACCTTAGCTCGTTGGATCTACTGGACAACTCCATTGAGGCTATGCTTGAGATACTTCAGTACTTGGTCGGCCAGGATGTCACCGAACTCCTTGGACTGGAGGAACCTGGCCTTGACTGGGCCTCTATCTCGAGCTGACGATCTTCTTCGCCAATTTTGTAGTTCTCTAGTTCTTTGCAGACTCAATCCCGATCAGCCTTCGTTTCCTTTGCATCGGCCAGCGCCCGGTCTTGGGCTGTGAGTGCCTATTCGAGTTGCTCCTGAGTCATCGACAAGCGGGACCCGGCTTGGGAGAGGGTCTCGTGTAGGTCAGACACGTAAGCAGCGGTAGCTTGTAGACTTGTCTTGTTCTTGGCTATTTTGTCCGCCTACTCCTGGAGCTAGTTGCTAAGTCCCCCCTTTGATGACTCAAGGAGGCGAAGATCTTCTATCAACTTGGCTCTAGGGTCTGCAGTTGCTCCTTCTCCCTGGTTAGTTGAGTCGCCTCTGTCGAGAGAGATTTAGTTCTCTCTGTCAAGAGGCGTTCCCAATACCGGATGTTGTTCAAAGTCAATTCCAGCGCCCGGGAGTTGTCCGTAGAATACTCGAGTTTGGTACGGAGGTCTCTAGTGACCTCGGCCTGCATCTGACCCTCTTGTTGGACTCGCCAGATCTCCGCCTCAACCTTAGCCACCCATTGCTGTCGTACTTCAGTCTCTTACTCGGGAAGCATGCGACGACCCAAGAGCAAGCATTCAGATGTAGCCTAATAAAGGAAGTAGTAAGAATTAAAAAGTTGAGATACTAACAAAAGATAGACGAAATTATAACTTTAGGAGAGACTCATATAACCAGACGATCACTCCGGCTGAGGTCACATCATTGAGAGAGGTGATATACCCCTCGGCACGCTCCCTCATTGCTTCCCGACTTCTTGGAGAGGGCATGCCTGAAGTAACTTCGGAGCGGCAGGCGGAAAGAGCCACTCGACGAGTCTCCTCGACGGGTATAACGGAGAGCCCTAGAGGGTTGTCATCTATTCTCAAGGATATCTCCTCCGAAGGTTGACCCCCCTGAGGCAGCTCCCTAATTTGTAGGCGCTGGGGGTCAATCTTAGCCGTCTTCTCAGTAACCTATACTTTTCTACTTAGGCGGGCGTTCGTAGGCTCCGGTTCTTCAAACCGGACCATCTTACCCTTTCGACTGAGGGCCCTTGGCGAAGGAGGAAGTGACGGTGCTCCCCCAATGGATGACTCAATTTCCTCCTCGGACTCCTCAGCGGACGATGTCGACCCCCTTCGACGCTTAGAGAGAGGAACGAGAACCTCCTCATCCTCAGAAATGCTACGGGGAGCTCGAGCTGATCGAGTTTTCCTCTTTTGAAGAGTGGGAGGGGTGCGGGCTTCTGAAGGTGTTGGTGCAATTTGCACTAATAGTTAAACTTGGGTTTTGATGAATGACAAATAGGTTAAAGTTAAGCTTGCTTTTGGTTTTGACCTCTTTACTAAGTGTGCAGGGTTGAAAGACTTAGGACCTGACACCAGGCTGAAGTTCAGGGTGGTTGAGTCCTGGCAGGAAGTCCAGTTGGGTTCGTGGGGCCTGACAATTGGCTGAAGCCCAAGTTGGTTGAAACTTGGCAAAAAGACCAGGGTGGTTGAGCCCTGGCAGGAAGACCTGGTGGGTTAAGAAGTTGAGTAGAGCTGCACGAGGTAAGTAAGGTAAGTCACTGGAGGAGCGAACCAGTGAGGACGGATCCTATTTTAGGACTGTAGGCGCGGTCCAACTTAGGCCCATTTTGGTGACCTCGGTTGAGTCCTGGTTAGATCCTTATCCAGGTTTGGACGGGGTCTAATTAACTCTAAATTCATTAACTCTATTTTACAGGATTTATTTGATATGTGAACTAATTAGATTGTGTAGGTTAATTTTATAAATTTATTCCTCATCTAAAGCCTCGGTGGAGGATAAATTTTCATTTAAATTATTCGTATTTCTTATTTTTTTGGAGAATAAAATTATTCCTACTAATGATAAAATCTTATTGTTATTTTCTAATTATTCCTATTAATGCTTAAAATTCTCACGTGAAGCCTAGCTAGAAGGATAAAATCTCTCTTTTTCAATTATTAATAAAATTGTATTTTGAATTATTTTTTTCAAAAAAAAATGCCTTGGTGAGGTAAGAGGATAAAACCTCTTGGTTAACTTTTCAGATTAAATTTTATTTAAATTATTTAAGTGAAGCAAAGGATAGAAACGTTATCTTATTTGAATTATTCCTTCTTGCTGATGGATAAAATTTGAGCTGAGAAGATCATGCATCGAGGCACTATAAAAGGAAGCAAGCAAGCCCTCTAAGAGAAAGAAAAAAAAAATTCTGGTTCAAGCTTTGGCACTCTCTTGCTTCCACGCTCCTCTGCTGCGGTTTGTGCTTTGACTCGACGCTGTCCGACCGCTGCCGGAAGATCGCTCCCAACACCCAAGCTGCTTCAGATAAATCTAAGTGTTGGGTAACATAATTTTTGTTCTGTCTGCACTTAAATTATTAAAGGGGGAAGTGTAGAGTTGTTACACTTCCACCTAATCTTGTATTCGAATCACTCTACCGGGAGTTTGCCGGTAGAGGTTTTTAGTGGATTGCCCACAGGAAAGGCTCAAGGAGCCTGGGCCTTCGAGTAGGAGTCGCCGAAGGCTCCGAACGAAGTAAAACTCCTCGTGTAATTTTTTATTATTTTTCGCTTTCGCTTTTCATTTTAATTTTTTCGCTGTGCACGTTTTTCAAAGCATCGTACAATTTTCTATCGACTCTGATTCTATAACGAAGATTTTAAAAGTCACGTGATTCACCCCCCCCTCTCACGTGCATCGGTCCTACAAGTGGTATCAGAGCCTTGGTACGCTCTGAATCGGTGCAACCACCGTAAGAGCCGGGGGAGATCCAGTTTTTCGCATTTTGTGTTTTTCGTTGCACAATCTAAATTAAGTATTGTTACTTAAATTTGGATCTTTTTCTTTTGTTCGTTCAGTTTTACTCGAATTTGGTGCAACACCATTTCGAGTCGCTCTTCACTTATTCTCTTTTTTCGTACCACACCACTAATTCAAGACTTAGTCTTGGAACGAGTTTTGTTGTTTTTTTTGTAAGTCACAGATGGCCCAGAGTGAAGGTTACAGCATTGCTCGTCCTCCGCTCTTCAACGGGTAAGATTTCCCTACTGGAAGCGGAGAATGGAAGTGTATCTCAAAACCGATATGGATCAATGGTTCGCGGTGCAAACTGGCTACGAACCACCAATGGACGAGGGAAACAAGGCGCCACTGAAGCCCGATAGATGGAATCTGGAAATGAAGAAAAAAGCTCAGATCGAGTTCAAAGCGCAGAACACCCTCCAGTGCGGACTAACCAAAGAAGAGCTGAACAGAATCAGACCAACCGAATCAGCAAAAGAACTTTGGGATAAACTAATTGAATTGCATGAAGGCACTACTGATGCAAAGGTAACAAAAAGAGATTTGCTTTTAAATAAATTGTTTAATATGAAAATGCAGGAAGGAGAATCTGCAAGTCAACTTCACGCTCGGATCAAGGACATACTAAATGGACTCCACCTGATTGGGCAGAAACAAGAAAACAGAGACATTATAAGGTATGCACTAAATGACTTTCCTAGAAATTCATTATGGGCATCCATTGTAGATGCTTATAAAATCTCTAGGAATCTTTCCAAAATAAATTTAGATGAACTGTTTTGTGAATTAGAGTTGCATGAACAAACTAACGCCAAGGCCGAGAAAGGGTTTGCTTTGTTTGCAGATTCTTCAAGAAAGGTCAAGTCGAAGAAGAATATTCAAGAAAAATCCGAAGAAGAACCAGAGTTAGACTCAGACGACGAGGAGCATATGGTAAACTTGGTAAGAAAAGTCTTTGCCAAAAAGAAGAACAAGTTTTCAAAAAGGGACCTCCAAAAGATAATGAAGCCCATCAACAATGAAGGTAAAAGCAAAATGACCTGCTTCAGTTGCAACAGAAAGGGGCACTTCAAACATGAATGTCCCTATAAAAAGGAGGACCAACCCAAGAAGAACAAGAAGAAGAAGGCTTTACAAGCCACCTGGGACGAGAGCTCGGACGACTCCGACAATGAACCACCAAAAAATTCAAGTTACCTCGCGCTAATGGCAACCGGACATGGATCGGACTCGGAAAGCGACGAAGATTCCGAATACGAGTCGAGCCAAGAGATCGGACTCTTTTCGGATGGCTCGACTAAGGTATACTTAGATTCAATTAATAAAAAGTTTTTTAAGATTATCTCTATTTTAAATAAAAATTTGTTTGCATCTGAATCTAGGAATGACCAGCTCCTTAAGGAAAATCAAGACCTTAAGGAGCAATTAATTAATACCAAAACCTTAACTGAATCAACTCAAAATGAAAGAACAATTGAACTGGAAAATGATAACTCCACCCTAAAGGGTGAAGTTCAAAACCTTAAGGACTTACTAACAACTTTTACAACCCGGTCCAAGAATCTTGACCTTATTCTTGGATCTCAAAAGGGCGTGTACAATAAATCTGGGATAGGATATAAATCAGGATCGACCCAAAAATCCTTTATCTCATTTGTCCACCCACGTGAAAACCGGCGAAAAGTGTGGGTCCCAAAAGCTTACCTAACAAAGCAAGTAGGGCAGAACCAATACTATGTCCCCAAGAAGGACATTCATTACATTGACCCTAAACACCCTACCTATAATTTAGGGGGAGGCACCAAATTAGTTGACACCTCAAAGTCACCCTTTACCCGTCTGGGTACCTAGGACTAGTTTCAAAAGCTAGTCTGACACTTGACCTACTCAGTACTAGGGTAGGGCGAGCTGATAGTACGTTAGGGAAGCTGATCTAAGAAGTCATGTAGGGGAAGGCGTCCTTTATTTGGTCTTCTTAGCCCAGTGGAACTAGCCGGAGCTACCCCGCCACATCCTAGACTAGTTAGACCAAGGAGTTTCAATAGGTAGGTTAAAAGTACAATTTCCTTAAGCGGTTTTGCCTAGAAAGTGGTTGTTGATCCAATAAGGCTTCGGCCAAAGAAGACCTCTGTGCCTCGCCACGGCCTGGAAACCAATTATGGAAGTATACTTTTAAACTGCTTCTTGTCAAACCTGAATCTAACAAAAGGTCAGATTAACTTTTATAAATCAAACTCAAACTTATCTCACACAAATCATAGGATCCCTCAAATCTTAGAGCATGTCATTTGCATATTCTTTTTGGACTCATTGCTTTATCTGGTATGTTCTAACTTTAACTCAGGTTGTCATTGTATCAAAAAGGGGGAGATTGTTGGTGCAATTTGCACTAATAGTTAAACTTGGGTTTTGATGAATGACAGATAGGTTAAAGTTAGGCTTGCTTTTGGTTTTGACCTCTTTACTAAGTGTGCAGGGTTGAAAGACTTAGGACCTGACACCAGGCTGAAGTCCAGGGTGGTTGAGTCCTAGCAGGAAGTCCAGTTGGGTTCGTGGGGCCTGACAATTGGCTGAAGCCCAAGTTGGTTGAAACTTGGCAAAAAGACCAGGGTGGTTGAGCCCTGGCAGGAAGACCTGGTGGGTTAAGAAGTTGAGTAGAACTGCATGAGGTAAGTAAGGTAAGTCACTGGAGGAGCGAACCAGTGAGGACGGGTCCTATTTTAGGACTATAGGTGCGGTCCAACTTAGGCCCATTTTAGTGACCTCGGTTGAGTCCTAGTTAGATCCTTATCCAGGTTTGGACGGGGTCTAATTAACTCTAAATTCATTAACTCTATTTTACAGGATTTATTTGATATGTGAACTAATTAGATTGTGTAGGTTAATTTTATAAATTTATTCCTCATCTAAAGCCTCGGTGGAGGATAAATTTTCATTTAAATTATTCGTATTTCTTATTTTTTTGGAGAATAAAATTATTCCTACTAATGATAAAATCTTATTGTTATTTTCTAATTATTCCTATTAATGCTTAAAATTCTCACGTGAAACCTAGCTAGAAGGATAAAATCTCTCTTTTTCAATTATTAATAAAATTGTATTTTGAATTATTTTTTTCAAAAAAAAAAGCCTTGGTGAGTTAAGAGGATAAAACCTCTTGGTTAACTTTTCAGATTAAATTTTATTTAAATTATTTAAGTGAAGCAAAGGATAGAAATGTTATCTTGTTTGAATTATTCCTTCTTGCTGATGGATAAAATTTGAGCTGAGAAGATCATGCATCGAGGCACTATAAAAGGAAGCAAGCAAGCCCTCTAAGAGAAAGAAAAAAAAAATTTGGTTCAAGCTTTGGCACTCTCTTGCTTCCACGCTCCTCTGCTGCGGTTTGTGCTTTGACTCGACGCTATCTGACCGCTGCCGGAAGATCACTCCCAACACCCAAGCTGCTTCAGATAAATCTAAGTGTTGGGTAACATAATTCTTGTTCTGTCTGCACTTAAATTATTAAAGGGGGAAGTGTAGGGTTGTTACACTTCCACCTAATCTTGTATTCGAATCACTCTACCGGGAGTTTGCCGGTAGAGGTTTTTAGTGGATTGCCCACAGGAAAGGCTCAAGGAGCCTGGGCCTTCGAGTAGGAGTCGCCGAAGGCTCCGAACGAAGTAAAACTCCTCGTGTAATTTTTTATTATTTTTCGCTTTCGCTTTTCATTTTAATTTTTTCGCTGTGCACGTTTTTCAAAGCATCGTACAATTTTCTATCGACTCTGATTCTATAACGAAGATTTTAAAAGTCACGTGATTCACCCCCCCCCCCTCTCACGTACATCGGTCCTACAGAAGGATGGCAGTTGGCTCACTCTCCCCCTCTTCCTCAATGGGAAGGATAAGAAGTCTTCGTCGAGGAGGCGGGGGACTTACTACTCGAGTCGACACCGCCTCTGACGCAGGGACCAGTGCTAGTTGCTCACCAACCCCTTGTGCCACTGCGAGGGAGCAAGAAGGGTTGACCTCCTGGGTAGTGGACAATTCCGCAATGAGAGGCTTCTGACTTTGAGTCCTCTCAGAGTCGTCAGCAGGCTCAGAGGGTTGGTCACAGGAACTTGAGAAGGAGTCAGCGCCTTCTCATCTGCTAGCTCCCACATAAGAGGTTTGCTCATGGATCGGGCGAGCATGATAGCTTTTACAAAAAAGGCAAAAGAATGTCAATTAATATGCCCAGACATTTAATACAATAAGACACTTACTGAGGTCACAACCAAGGCTGCTGGCCTTGGGGCTAATCCCAGCCCTATACAGAAGCCCTTCGCAACGGACTATATCTGGGCCATAGAACTCTATTCCGGCCATGATGCTTCTGGCTCACTGGTATCCCTGGTCTTGCTGGAAGTCGACCAGTTCCAAGGAGGGAGGTAGGTCTTCCGCCAGCGAGTCGGGCAGAAAGGGCACTCGAGGAGTCTTATAAAAAAGAACCGTTCTTTTCCAGGGAGGGAGGAAGGTCTTCCTGCCAGCGAGTCGGGCAGAAAGGGCACTCGAGGAGTCTTATAAAAAAGAACTGTTCTTTTCCATCCCTTGTGTGAAGTAAGGAGGCCACCTATGAATATGTGGCTAGATCGAGCAGTGAAACTAAAAGCCCCTCTAGACGTGAGACTCGGAAGGAAAAAATAATGAAAAATAATGAGGGGTTAAGTGTATACCAAACAGCTTGAACAGAAAGAATATCCCGCTCATCTGAGCAAAGACATTTGGAGTCATCTGGTGAAGCGGAATGTCAAAGTACTGAGATATGGCTATGAAGAAAGGGAGTATTGAAAAGCGAAGACCGAATTCTACTTGGCTTAGGAAAAATGTGTAAAACCTTAAAGGAGATTCTATGGGAAATTGATCAAGTTTAGGTACCCTAACTTCAAAATCTGTAGGAATCCCATAGGTTTCACAGGTGGCCTGTAAGATTCTGGGCTTAATCCCTGAGGAAGTGGCCTCGTACCATTCCGACTGGTAGGCTTGTTTTTCCAGTCTCCCCTTGGTTTCCCCCTTCCTACTCTTTCCTTTCTTTCCTTCTATCTTTCCACTCTTGCCCATTGCTCTAAGGAAGAGGTGTGGATGGTTGAAGAGAAAGACGAGGAGGAAGACGGCTTAGTAAAATTTACAATGAAAGAAATTTTAGCAACAGGAAGCAGAGGTAGCGAGCTACGGGAATCGACGGTGCAAGAAGACGGATGACCATCTTCGCTCCCCTTTTAAAAATGGAACATTTGCGATGCAGGAGGATGGATGTGCGACGCGTGGAGGAGAGTTAGCCATGGATCTCGAAGCGTGCACCTCATTATAGCCTCCGGTTGGTATGCCTTGATTAAGCACATCGAGAGAAGGGCGCCCCAAGGAGATCCTGTCGCGTGACATCAGAAAAGATTTCTTGTCATTAAGACACCCCATACGCTCTTAATGAGTGATTGACAACCATCATCGCAAGGCATTGAAACTCGTGAAACGTTTGGGACCAATTCAAACAATTACTTCGAGTCCTGGCGCGAATGTTTAGATTCCTAGGATCCATAAGGTCATTAAGGAATGAGAAATGTTAACTGCACATTCTCTTTCGACACGCCACAAGTCCAATCAGTCAGACAAACTTCCTTCGGTTAGACTTAAAGAAGAAGACTTGTAATCGGGATGAGTTACCCAAGGTGAACACGTGACGCGAGAAGGTTGCGTGCCATGGCTAGGAGAGAGAGAAATGCTCGAGAGAGTTTCCGAGACCAACTCGGGGGGAAATCGCCCAAGACCAACTGGGAGAAAATAACCTGATATCAACTCGAGCAAAGAGTGTCCAAGACCATTGTTAAGAAAACCGGACTGGACCGGCCGGTCGGACCGGTCGGACCAGGAACCGGCCAGATTTCCGGTCCGGATTAGTGTTGAAAATCGCCTGTCCAAAAACCGCTTTGAACTGGTGTGAACCGACTGGGAACCAGGTGAACCGGACAACTCGGTTCACCTGGTTTGATTTTAAAAAAATTAAAAAAAATAATGGTTTTTACTTTTTAATCAGTAAATGTAAACGGTAAACCTAATGTAATCGGTAATCGACAATCTCTCGCGCGTCGCCTCGTCTTCTCGGCTCTCGCTTGCGACTCGCTCCGTTTTGCCAGCGTCTCCGCCAGCGTCGCCAGCTGCCAGCGTCTCCGCCAACGCCGCCGCGCCTCCGCCAACGTCGCCTGCCTCCGTCTTCGCCAGCGTCTCCTGTCTCCTGCCTCCGTGTCCGCCAGTGTCGCCAGCCACCGCGTCTCCACCAGCGTCGCTTGCCTCTGCCAGCGTCTCCTGCCTCCTGCAACGTCGCCGTCGGCTCTACCGTTGAAGCCTGAAGGTTGAAGGTAACCGTAAATTCAACGTCACCGTCGTCTCCTGCCTTAAGTTTTAATTTTTAACACAGTTCATTAATCAATTATGCCTCATATTAAACAATTATTTGAAATGAGCAATTATTTGAAATGAGAAATTAAATAATTATTTTTAAGCAGTTCATTAATAAATTAACGTCATGCACATGAGCACATCTGTAAAATGTAAATTCAATTATGTGATATGTAAATTCAATTATTTGTTTCATTATGTGAAATTGAAATTCAATTTGTAGATTCAGATATGAATACTCCAACTTCAAATCAGTCTATAGAAGTAAACAGTATCGTACCTGAAGCTGCAGCTGCCAATCCTGACAGTCAATCTTCCTCAATTTCTTGTCGTGGGAAAACTAATCCGGCATGGATAGGGCTGAGCAATCGCTTTAAAACCGAACCGACCGAACTGATTTAACCGAAACCGAACAAACCGAAGATTTTTTGAACCGACTGAACCGACCGAACTTTTCATAAAAACCGAACCGAACCGACCGATAAAACATCGGTTTATTCGATTTTTAATCCGAAATAACCGATTTTTTGTGTGTTGAGATCCTGTAACTTGCGTAAGCCTGATCGGTCACGGTGACCGATCAGGCGTTTGATAATAAAATCGGTTTAATCAGTTTAACCGAATTTCGAGTTTAAAACCTGAAACTGAACCAATTAAGCCGATATAACCGATATTTCAGAGGAAAAAAAACTGAATTTTCTTTTTAACCGAACCGAACTATAAATTTCGGTCGGTTCGGTCGGTTAACTCGGTTTGACCGAACTTTTGCTCACCCCAAGGCATGAAAGTATTTTAATTTGACAATTGAGAAAGGGAGACCATTATATACATGCTTGCTTTGTTTAAATCAATACAAAGGTGGAGGGATTAATAGGATGAAGCAACATCTTGCAGGAAAAACAGGAAACATAGCTAAATGCATGAAAGCTTCTCATGATGTGAAAGAGGAAATGTTGGCAAGTTTGGAAGAAGTCAAGAAAACTAAGAGTAATGATGATTCTCTGAGCTTTGGTGATGAGACTGAGGAAACATTTGAACAAGAGATTAATCTTAGTCATCCACTATCTAAAGTGCAAGTTGTTGGAGACAAAGGCAAGCAAAAGGTAAAAGTTAGTAGTTACTTTGCAGCAAGATCAACTCCGGGAGGTCAACCAAGTTTGAAAAGTGCATTTCAAAGCAAGGAGGCATTACATGAAGTTGATTTGAGAGTTGCTAGATGGCTTATTCATGCAAGGATTCCTTTTAATGCAATTCAATCACCTTTCTTTAAAGATGCACTGGATGGTATTTCTAGTATTGGACCTGGTTATAAAGGTCCTTCTTATGACAAATTGAGAGTTCATTTATTAGGAGATCTTAAGAAAGAATGTCAACTACTTGTGGATAGTTATCGGAATAAATGGAAAGAAAGTGGTTGCACACTTATGGTTGATGGTTGGACAGATCAAAAACAAAGAACTTTGATCAATTTTTTGATATATTGCTGATGGACCCGATTTAGCTAAGTTAAAGTTGTCACGAATGTGGGTCCATCAGAATTTAAAATTTATAAATGTGCTGGAAACCCTTTTTGCAATCAAAATATGAAAACGTAGTAAAGGGGCCACAGGTCGTATTTTTCCTCGGGACTAGTTGATGTTGTGTGATTCGAGCTTGTATTTATGTGTCGTTTGTGAATTTTGGGTTTCGAATAAAACTTGGGTTTGGATTGCAAATAGATACGAAAACACAATGAAAGGAAAGGAAACTTAGCTAAGAAGCTAAACAAGTGATGGTAATCAACAACTCAGCCAATGGAAAAATCTAAGTAACCAATTTTGGGAAACAATTCTGGTTTTAAAGCAAAATCCAACAAACAACTAACGTGAAGCAATTGAAATTGAACAAATGAATGAGAAATATAACTCCAATGCAGAAATCAAACGTGCAGGTATAACTCCAACTAATGGACTGAATTGGCAATTTAAACTCCACTTAGATGCAAATCAAGCAAGCAACTAATTTCAAATGCAATGGAATTCAATTTCCAAGCTTTCTTGATACAAACTTTAGCATCTACAACTAAAAATTGCAGTAATGAATTGGGTACAGATTTAAAACTGGGATGCAGAAATGAATTGATGCAGAACCGCAGCAAGGACAGATAAACTTCAGCAGGTTACTGCAGAAATTGCAGTGACTGATCCAGGAGCCGAAATTGATGCTAAATGGGAAACTATTGGCTGATGTAAGGAAAATGAAGCTGAAGCAAGCGATCAAAAGCTAAATTTCACAAGAAACTTGATGGGAAACAATAACTCAGCTCCACATCTGATGTGCAGAATTGGCAAATCAGCAGAAACGGCACAGCCAGGTTACAGAATTGGATGAACAGATTTTTGATGCAGAAATTTCGAATGCAGCAATATGAATTCAGTAACAATTCAATGATACAAGGAACTGATGCTAAGAAATTTACTAATCAGCTTAGAAACATTTCCTAATTCTGCAGAAACTGTCCATGAATGCAGCTCAAATCCGAAGCAGCACATGAGTGCAGAATTGCATGATCTGGATGCAGAATTTCAGAAATGTTTTGGATGCACAAGCAAAAGATGCAAGCTGAATTCACACGCATACTAGAATTCAAAGAAGCTTAAATAAAGCTATTGCTTAAGTGCCACAAATTTCCGAAACAGCAAGCTAACCATTGCTGGAAGTAAACTGATGCGCAAGAAACAAACATGATACGCAGCTGAAACTTAATGCAGAAAACTCATACACAGCTGAACAAAATTTCAGAAGTAAAGCTCAATTCAGAAATGATTCACATGCGAAGTACATTCAAACCTTTTGCCTTAGCATACTACACGTGATATCTAATTTTCAGGAATGAAATACAGAAACAAACTGAACTTGAAGTAATTGTAGAAACCAAGTTGATACACAGCTACAGCTGAATTGAAACACAAGCTGTGAACTATAAACAAACTGAATTAACTCTAAAAATTCACTAACAAGCTATCTAACTAACTACTAGCAGCATTTAAACACTAATTAGAGCAAAACAATTCAGAAACCAAACTTAACCAATCTGAAACCAAGACAGAAATGAAACTAAAGCAGTAATGGAAATTACAGCTACAAACAACTGAAATTAGCTAAATAACTAAGCCTCAATCCTCCCTAAGCTCAAAATCTTCTTGGTCGTCAAGCAAGAGCTGGCTTCGAACCCCTAGGCTCAGCAAATCATTGGAAAGCAGCTTCAATCGATCAACTCTACTCAAAACGCACGCAGCTGGAATTTCAATCCAATCTCCTCGGCCTCAGTTGATGGGGGTTGCGATGATGATTCGAGGACCATCTGAGCTCACCTGAGAACCCCTACAGCTGGCTCAGATGGTCGGAAATGGCTCACGGAAGAGATACAAGTGACTGGATTGCTGAGCTGCCGAAACCCTCAAACAGCCCTTTTCCGGTGCAGTTTGAGCTGAATTCTCCAAGAAAGCTATCTCCAATGACTCAGAATTTGATCCAAGGTAGAGATTGAGTGGTCACGCCTTCAAAACTAAGAAAACTACAAAGAAAACGAAGAAAAATGATGAAGAAGCCGACTGTTGCGGCGAAGACGCGACAGGGAGAAGCTGAGGGAATTTCTGATTAAATACATAAGAATGGACGGCCCAGATTTCTTTAGCTCAATCCAACGGCTGATCTTCATCTGATCTGACCCAAACTTTTATGATGTTGATCAGGGGTCAGGATCTGCCTTGTGGTAGCTTGGATCCTCCAGATTTGCAACGGATGGTCCAGATCAACCTAATCTTTGACTGGTTTATCTAGAGCTCTTCGAGCTTAATCCAACGGTTGATTGAGCTTTGATTGGAATGAAACCTTCAGATCTTGATCAGAGTGCTTAATCAACCCTAACCCTAGCTCGGATTGCTTCAGATGGTCCCGGATGGCTTAGATCTAGCCGCTTTTGAATCGGACGACCCAGATTTAATCATAATCTTGATAACTCGATCCAGGTCACTTTCGACTCAAGTTTGACCCAGTATGCCCTAGGTCCATGAACCATTCATGCCTACAAAAATAGATCAAAAATTTAGTGGCCAAATAATTCAAATATGTGTAAATTTGCAATTAAGTCCAAAATAAAGGTAAGTTCTAAAACCTAGGGTAAAATCACAATTAAATAAGCAAAACATGGGTCAAACATGGATTTTAACAACTAAAATAATCAACAAAAATGGTACTTATCAATTGCCCAGTTGGTATGTGCTTTGTGAAGTCTGTTGATGCTTCAGATGTGGTAAAAAATACCTCTACATTGTGTAAATTATTTGATGAAGTTATTGAATGGATAGGGCCTAGTAATGTTGTGCATGTGGTAACTGACAATGCAGCTAATTATGTAGCGGCTGGGAAACTCATTCATGAAAAGTATGAAAGTATTTTTTGGTCTCCTTGTGCTGCCCACTGCTTAAATGAGTATGCCTTATATTACTAGCCTTGCATCTCGAGCTTCAAAGATAACTATCTTTATTTACAATCATATGGTGTTCTTGTCTTGGTTAAGAAAAAGGTCTGGTTGGAAGGAAATTGTTCGTCCAGGAGCTACTTGTTTTACAACTGTCTTTCTTACATTGAAAAATATATATGAACACAAGGCAGATTTGTAAGCTTTGGTTGTTGACACACATTTCACTGGGCACAAATTAGGTAGAAGTGCTAATGGGAAAGTTGTTAGTGCTATTGTGTTAGACAACAAGTTTTGGGATGGTTGTCATACCACATGTACGCTTATAGGCCCTTTGATTAGATTGTTGAGAATTGTAGATTCTGATGAAAAGCCTTCATTAGGATATGTATATGAAGGTATGCAAAGGACTAAAAAAGTTATCAAAGAGATGCTTATGAACAAGACGACATCATATGAACCATATACTCAAATCATTAAGGTAAGATGAGATAAGCATTTGAAGCGAAGTCTTCATGCAGCAGCCTACTTTCTAAACCCTGCTTTCTTTTACGATGAGAAGTTCATTGAGAAGAATCAAGTTATGCGTGGTGTACTTGATATGTTTGATGTAAAGAGTCTTTGTAGTAATACAATTAAAGCATTGAAAGAGGTACAAATATATCGGGATCGCACAGGAAGCTTTGCTAGGCCAAAAGTTGTACAAGCAGCCAAGAACTCCAACCTAGTAAGAAATTTTATCTAGTAGTTTCATTTGTTTGAATGTTTTAAAATAAATACTAAATAGTAATGTTGATGATTAAACATTTATATATACTTTTTGCAGGTGCATGTTGGAGATATTTTGGTGCCAGTACCCTAATTTTGCAAAAGATAGCAATTCGTCTTCTTAATCAAACATCTGTTGGATCAAGATAAACAATAGAGGGGGGATGAATATCGTTAAACCTTTTCGGATTAAGGAAAGAGAAAATGTACAGCGGAAATAAAACAATCACACAGGAACACAAGCGGTTTTTTACTTGGTTCGGAGTCACGGTCGGCTCCTACTCCAAGGCCCACGGTCCTTGACCGTTTACTTTGGATAATACTATAATCGCGCAAAGAGATTTACAAGATACGTACAATATTATACCAAGAAACTGAAATTAATACACTTTTCGTTACCGACGCCCGATGTGGATCATATTTCGGAGCAGAGGGTCATTGATAAGCACGCGTGTCGTACCGCGAGTATCAAATACAATTAAAGTATCGAACTCCTCTAAACTAATGTAGCATAGAGTAACTCGAGTCGTCTCCCAACGAATGTAGTTGGTACATGATAAACCTTAGGATCGTATGTTATTGCTTTTGGGTTTTGGATATGAAACTGGGGTTTGGATTTGAATGTTAATACTACGAAAAGAAATAACAAAGCAGATATGAAATCTAATTCTAATTAAGGAAAGGCAATGCAGATAAGGAAATCTAATTTAATCTAACTACAATTGCAGAAAAGAAAAGGACAACTTGAAATTAAGCATCAACAAAACTAAACATGGAACAAAAACCTACAACATTAAAGAAATCTAATCTCCTAACTTAATTGCATGTAATGAAGACATGAAACTTAAACCAATGCAAAAGCACTACAAAATCAAAGTTAAGCAACTAAGAAACATCTAAATTGAAAGTAACTGTTCTAAGAAACATTTAATCAAACGCAAGATAGACATGTTTTAAATGGCTCCAAGTACGTGCAATTTGAATTGAGGAAAATCCATCAATTACAAGCATTCAACATGAGGATCAATCCAATACATCAAAACATCGATTAAGAACCATCAACAAACAAAAATTAGATTGCAAGGATGGCTAATGATTGAAATTGTTCTAAGAGGCATTTTACCAAACACCATATAGGCATGATTGAAATTGCTTCAAGAACATGCAAATTGCAATGGGGAAGATTCATCAAATACAAGCATTTAACAATCAAACACATAACATTCAACAATCAAGAACAATCAACATTCACTAACAACACAATTAAACCCAGATCTGATGAAGCTGGACAAAGAAGAAGCTGCGAAGGAAGTAGCTGCCAAATCTGATTAAGCTGGACAAAGAAGAAGCTGCGAAGGAAATCTGCTGGATGGAGAAGTGAAAGGAAATCTACTGGCTGTTGGCCGAATCTGATGAAGAAGAAGTGCTGGGATTGAAGCTGTGAAGAAGCTGCCGACTGCTGGAAATGAACTGAATTGCTATGAATGAATTGTTCTGCTGCTGGAAGTAGAAGAACTGCTGGAATTGAAGCTGTGAAGAGGAAACTGCGAAGGAAAAGTATGAAGAAATAAACTGCTAAAGAAAAGCTTTGAAGAAATAAACTGCTGAAGAAAAACTATGAAGAATTTGACGCCGGCGGTGAAGATGTGGATGATCGCTTCCCTCAACCCGAGAGGAAACTGCGGAAGAAGGTCGACTAGGGTTCGGACCCGAACCCTAGCTTGTGGTCGGCGGCGAGATAGAGAGGTGGAGACTCCTCTTCGAACCTGAAGAAGAAACCCTTAGGGGGCGTTTGGTTTGTGTCATTTTCCATTTTCATTTTCCAGAAAACCGCATTTTCTAGTTTTCTAGAAAATGACTTTTTTTTCATTCTCCAGTTTTCCAGAAAATGCTATGTTTTTTTCTGGAAAACGAAGCTAGAAAATGTAAACCAAACATGTTTTCCAGAAAACCGCATTTTCTACAGAAAATGAAAATGTAAAACAGACTGAAAAATGCAAACCAAACACCCTCTTACTCTCTCCCCTTCTAACCCGAAGAGAAGAGGTGGAGATGGAGGTCGGAAGACCGGCCGACGGCGATGAAGACGGAGGAGAGCCGTCGGCAGTGAGATGGAGAGGTGGAGTCGCGTGTCTGTGGCCAGCCGATCCCCCCTCATATCTGCGCGATGAGGTTTTTGTGTGTATCCAATTGGTTCGGCTCAGCAGTTGGGTTCGGTCCAGCAGTAGGGTTCGGTCCCTTGGTTCAGCCGTTCAGCCAAGCCAGAGCTCACAGCTCAGTCCTTTGGTTTAGCAGCCCAGCCAGTTGAGTTCGACCCAGTTTCAACCCAGCTCAGCCATTGGTTCAGCCAGCCCTTGGTTCAGCAGTTGGGTTCGCTCAATGCCTTGGGTTCAGCCATATGATGATGGAAGCAACGGACGGCTGAGATCAATTTGGCTTCATCCAACGGTCGAATCTCTTCAGATCTGAACCAAACTCCACAGATCCCAATCAATGGACCTGATCTACCTGTCCCCAGCTCGGATTCACCAGATCAGTGGCGGATGGTCCAGATCTTCCCTTTTCTTGAATGGATGGTCTAGAACATCTTGAGCTTGATCCAACGATCAGATTACTTCTGATTTGGCTGAAATTTTCAGATCTTGATCTATGGTCATGATTGACTCTATCTTGAACTCGGATTGACCAGAAGTTGACCGATGGCTCAGATCTAGCCGTTCTCTGGAATGGACAGCTCCTATTAATTCGATGCTTGATCCCTTTGATCTGGATCCAATGCTGACTCAAGTCTGACCCGATTTGATCTAGGTCTATGATCATTTGAAGCCTACAAAATGATATTCAAATATAGTGTCAAACAATATCCCAAATATACAAAGATTTGAATTAAAAGTCAAAATAGAGGAAATACATGAAACCTAATACAATTGCAAACTTAAGCATATAAAATGTGGATCAAACATGGATTTTAGAGCCTAAAATAATCAACAAAATGGTGGTTATCAAACTCCCCCACACTTATTCTTGGGCGTCTCGCACAAGCCAACTAGTAAACTAAGGATGTATCCCCCTAAATTATTCTCAATCATAGTTAGAAGCAATTGAAAGGAAATTACCTAGGGTTGTCAATTCTCAAAAATCTAAGCTCAATGGACTAGAGACTTGTCCTTAAATCAACAACTTAGCATTTTCATCCTTCATGATTCATTGAGATGAATTTAACTCACTAAGCCTTTCAAGGGAAGTTTTAGTGGCTCTCTTCTTGAGTTCTAAGTTCATGATGAAAGTGAAGCTCACTCAAACACAGATGTTTTTTGCACTACCATAGGCTTGCTTGTTATCTACTCTCCATTATTCATGATTCGGATCCACATCTACAAAAGCTTTATTAGAACATGTTAAAGAAGATATATGAAATGATAGAAATGATGCGAAAGTTCAATGAAATTATAATAAAGGAAGTAAAGAAATGTGATATGAAAATGAAACATAGAAAAGAAATATGACATGATAAGAAAATATGGAGAAGTAATATGACAAAATAAGAAAAAAAATGGAAAAAGTTTAGAAAGTGGAAGACTTGGACACTCAAAAATGCATTCTAATGCTCTTTGCCCTCTTTTGATAACCTCTAATGAATTCCGTCCTTGTTCACAACTTCAAATTCAAAATCTAACCTTGATTTCCACTTCATATTTTTCTATTCTTTTCCTTTTCTTTTCTTCTGTTTTTGTTTTCAACTTCTCTATTTTTTTTCAATGATTCAGCTACTCTATAGCTTCACTTCTTCATAACTTAGAGCTTTTCATGATAATTGAGAACTAAATGCTCCACTTATACACTTTTAGCTCTTGTAACCCACTTGGCACATTTTTGCTTGTTGGTTGCCAAAAATTTCTTCAATTGTCTCAAAATTTGATAGTATGCTTGCATTCCTCCCCCACACTTAAACTTTTGTCCGTCTCGGGCAAAATAACATTAAGAAACATTAGGGTATCCAAGTACATGCAAAATATTATGATGAACATGAAAAAAGGGAAAGGAAATATGGACTAAGAGTATATCAACAAGGAAATTGCAAAAATGATATGACAAAAAAAACAAAGTGATTTACCTCTATAAATGTGGTCCAATCATAGAAATATAGCTTTGAAAGAACCTAAGCAAGTTCTAGAGTACAATCACATGTGTGTATCACAAAAATTTGGCCAATTCCTCACTAGGTAAAAAGAATTCATCTCAATTCATCAATTTAGACTCCAATAATAAGAAGTACTCAAGCAACCAAGAATTTTCATCCAATGACTCAAATCTTAAGTTTTAACAACCAAATTTAACTTGCTTTCAAGAGACTCTAAAATGATATAAGAAAATCTAGATGAATACATTTATTCCTAGTCATGCAAGAAATAAAATGTCAAATGACTAACATGATATCTACAATGACCTTTATGCATTCTACTCTACGCAAACATTTATTATCAAGAACTCATTTGAAAAGAAAAATTACTACTTGAAAACATGGAAGTGATATTTACAATGAAATAGGAGGGTAAGAAGAAAATAACTCCCCTTCAAGTAGGGTAGAGAGCACGTAGCATCCATCTTGGGAGAACTATCCTCATGTGATCAACCTCGTAATGGACATATTTCTCCCTTATTAATTTTGCACAAGCATCTTCCGGTGGTCGGAGACGATTCAGGTATAAAATCCACTTTAGAGGTGAAGTGCTACTAGTCAAAATAAAAGCAACTCCTCCCTCTTGATGCTTTTTGGAAGTCCTTTCAGAAGGTTGGAGTCTGTTCAGATGGAGCACCCACTCCAGAAGTCTTCGGGACCCTGCAAAACTATGTAATACCTCTCTCAAGCGTGCAGGGTAAGAAAGAAGTGCAATACCATCAATCTCTATATAAAAAGAATCGAGGTATGCATCACATCCAATGAAATCTATCTTAGGTACCTCTATTAGTTTTTCACCGTCAATATTTGCATAGGATGTGTCAAGTAATTCATCAGTACCAATAAAATCAATACTAGGTACCTCTATGAATTTTTCACAATCAATTTCTAAATAAGATGTATCAAGACATGCATCACAACCAATAAAATCAACATTGGGTACCTCTATGCAATTTTCACAATTATTTTCCACAAAAGATGTATCAAGAATATAATCACAACAAGCAAACTCAACACTAGGTGTGTCCAAACATTCACCACAATGAACAAAATCAATTTTAGGTGCCTCTACAGGTTTTTCACAAATAATTTCTACAGAAGATGTGTCAATAAATCCATCACAACAAACAACATCAATTTTAGGCACCTCTAAGAATTTTTCACAATCAAATATTACATGAGATGTATCACAACATGCTTCACATTCCACAAATACAACACTAGGTACCTCTATGAATTTTTCACAATCAAATTCTATAAAAGATGTATTCATAAGTGTATCACAAATAATAAAATCAGTTTGAGGTACCTCCATTGATTTTTCCAAAGACATAAGAGGAATACTTACCTGATTGTGCTGAAGAATACCTGGAGGTTCTACAAGAGTAGATGTAATTATTGGCTCCTCCTGGTAATGTGCAATCTCCTCTTCAGGTTCAGGTTCTGGTGGACACTCAACTGAAACAGGTGATTCTTGGGTTCTTGCTTCCACCATGCAAGTCCCTACACTTTCATACTGTTCCTCTGAATTTTCTAATGTATTAGTCAATGGTGGTCCCTGGGGCTCTGTGCAATCCCCTACACCTGTAGAATCATCCCCAATGCAAACTTCCTCAGTAGTATCTGCAACAACCATATTAAAAAAATTAGGACCAACAGTAACAATATCATCGCAAAATAAAATTCTAGAATGATCCTGTGGAGCTTCAGCTCGAATTCAAGGCTGTCACAAGCTTTACTGTCAATCTCCTCCAATGCCTCTGTCTCTACTGCATCTTCAACCTTATCTGAGCTAAAATCTCCTCCTACTATGTTAAGTGAAACATCATCAGCGATAAACTCTACCTCAACAACTTCATCTGAAATATCCATGCTAATGCTAGGAGGATCCTCTCCGTGCCCCTCAGAATTAAAAGTAGCTTGAGAAGATAATTGTCCTGATCTTTGGGCTAGTATTTGATTCATTTGATTAACTAATTGTCCAAGGCATCTTTCACAATCTTTAAGATGAGAATAGAGTTGTTGGGGTTGATTATAAGGTTGAAATGGCTATGTAGGTTGCAGAAAAGTGGCCTGGGAACTTGGTTGGAATTGCTGAGAATTGTAGCCCTGAAAATTCTGAGTTTGAGATTGAAATTGTTGTGGTGAAGGCTGAAATTGTGAAGGCTGAAAAACTCTGATTATGTGGTTGAAAACATGGCTGATTAGAGTTGTATCCTTGCTGAAAATTTTGGAATTGTGGTTGAAATTGCTGTTGTAGCTGATTGAAAGGTTGGTTTTGCTGAAAATTATTATAGGGCTGTTGAAATTGTTGAAGAGGTTGACTTGGCTGAAAATTTTGCTGAAATTGTTGAAATTGAGGTTGAAATGCTTGAGGGTGAAAATTCTGAATGTCTTGCTGAAAATTTTGACCTTGAAACTAGAAATCTTGATTTGAAAACTGTGAATAATGAAAACCTTGCTGTGTAGGTTGAAATACTTGTTGGCCTTGATGAAAACCTTGCTGAAATTCTTGTTGCCCAATTTTCGAATTGTGATATTCATTGAAGCCTCCAAATTGTTGAGAGTAGAAATCCATGTTGGGATGAAAGAATTATCCTGGTTTCACACTGAAACACTAATAAACAAGATTAAAAGACTCAGGAGCATATGATATCAAACACATGAATGTATGAACATTAAAGCACATGAAAAATAGGGAAACAATCCTAAATTTATCAAATACCACTACAGTTCCCCGGCAACGGCGCCAAATTTAATAAGCACGCGTGTCGTACCACGAGTATCAAATACAATTAAAGTATCGAACTTCTCTAAACTAATGTAGCATAGAGTAACTCGAGTCGTCTCCCAACGAATGTAGTTGGTACATGATAAACCTTAGGATCGTATGTTATTGCTTTTGGGTTTTGGATATGAAACTGGGGTTTGGATTTGAATGTTAATACTACGAAAAGAAATAGCAAAGCAGGTATAAAATCTAATTCTAATTAAGAAAAGGCAATGCAGATAAGGAAATCTAATTTAATCTAACTACAATTGCAGAAAAGAAAAGGACAACTTGAAATTAAGCATCAACAAAACTAAACATGGAACAAAAACCTACAGCATTAAAGAAATCTAATCTCCTAACTTAATTGCATGTAATGAAGACATGAAACTTAAAGCAATGCAAAAGCACTACAAAATCAAAGTTAAGCAACTAAGAAACATCTAAATTGAAAGTAACTGTTCTAAGAAACATTTAATCAAACGCAAGATAGACATGTTTTAAATGGCTCCAAGTACGTGCAATTTGAATTGAGGAAAATCTATCAATTACAAGCATTCAACATGAGGATCAATCCAATACATCAAAACATCGATTAAGAACCATCAACAAACAAAAATTAGATTGCAAGGATGGCTAATGATTGAAATTGTTCTAAGAGGCATTTTACCAAACACCATATAGGCATGATTGAAATTGCTTCAAGAACATGCAAATTGCAATGGGGAAGATTCATCAAATACAAGCATTTAACAATCAAACACATAACATTCAACAATCAAGAACAATCAACATTCACTAACAACACAATTAAACCCAGATTTGATGAAGCTGGACAAAGAAGAAGCTACGAAGGAAGTAGCTACCAAATCTGATTAAGCTGGACAAAGAAGAAGTTGCGAAGGAAATCTGCTGGATGGAGAAGTGAAAGGAAATCTGTTGGCTGCTGGCCGAATCTGATGAAGAAGAAGTGCTGGGATTGAAGCTGTGAAGAAGCTGCCGACTGCTGGAAATGAACTGAATTGCTATGAATGAATTGTTCTGCTGCTGGAAGTAGAAGAACTGCTGGAATTGAAGCTGTGAAGAGGAAACTGCGAAGGAAACGTATGAAGAAATAAACTGCTGAAGAAAAGCTTTGAAGAAATAAACTGCTGAAGAAAAACTATGAAGAATTTGATCACCGGCGGTGAAGATTGGATGATCGCTTCCCTCAACCCGAGAGAAAGCTGGCGAAGGAGATGGGTGATCGCTTCCCTCAACCCGAGAGGAAACTGCGGAAGAAGGTCGACTAGGGTTTGAACCCGAACCCTAGCTTGTGGTTGGCGGCGAGATAGAGAGGTGGAGACTCCTCTTCGAACTCGAAGAAGAAACCCTTACTCTCTCCCCTTCTAACCCGAAGAGAAGAGGTGGAGATGGAGGTCGGAAGACCGGCCGGCGACGATGAAGACGGAGGAGAGCCGCCGGCAGTGAGATGGAGAGGTGGAGTCGCGTGTCTGTGGCTAGCCGATCCCCCCTCATATCTGCGCGATGAAGTTTTTGTGTGTATCCAATTGGTTCGGCTCAGCAGTTGGGTTCGGTCCAGCAGTAGGGTTCGGTCCCTTGGTTCAGCCAACCCAGCCAAGCCAGAGCTCACAACTCAGTCCTTTGGCTCAGCAGCCCAGCCAGTTGAGTTCGACCCAGTTTCAACCCAGCTCAGCCATTGGTTCAGCCAGCCCTTGGTTCAGCAGTTGGGTTCGCTCAATGCCTTCGGTTCAGCCATATGATGATGGAAGCAATGGACGGCTGAGATCAATTTGGCTTCATCCAACGGTCGAATCTCTTCAGATCTGAACCAAACTCCACAGATCCCAATCAATGGTCCTGATCTATCTGTCCCCAGCTCGGATTCACCAGATCAATGGCGGATGGTCCAGATCTTCCCTTTTCTTGAATGGATGGTCTAGAACATCTTGAGCTTGATCCAACAGTCAGATTACTTCTGATTTGGCTGAAATTTTTAGATCTTGATCTATGGTCATGATTGACTCTATCTTGAACTTGGATTGACCAGAAGTTGACCGATGGCTCAAATCTAGCCGTTCTCTGGAATGGACGGCTCCTATTAATCCGATGCTTGATCCCTTTGATCTGGATCCAATGCTGACTCAAGTCTGATCCGATTTGATCTAGGTTCATGATCATTTGAAGCCTACAAAATGATATTCAAATTTAGTGCCAAACAATATCCCAAATATACAAAGATTTGAATTAAAAGTCAAAATAGAGGAAATACATGAAACCTAATACAATTGCAAACTTAAGCATATAAAATGTGGATCAAACATGGATTTTAGAGCCTAAAATAATCAACAAAATGGTGGTTATCAGTCGTCGTCAGCGCTGGTATCTCGAAGTCGGAGTTTGCCGAAGCGTAGCGCATGAACGAAAAGCTTTGGAGCGTTAGAAAGCAGTGATGTTGAAGGCTTGGGGTCGAGCACCCTTTTATATTGCTCCTGGGGGCGCCTGATTCGCTGGGGGTGCCTGACACGTGCCTTCAGCTGCGAGAACCTTCATCCGCATGCAACTCGGTCAGCGCTTATCCTCTCCGATTCGGCCCCTGGTCTGACTGGGGCGCCCGGGACCTCTCGGGCGCCTAGGTTGACCTCGTCCAATGGCTTCATGGTAGATTTGCTTCGATGACCGCTTTGGCTTTGACCTTGGGCGCCCGGGACCTCCTGGGCGCTAGCCTAGTGTGATTTCGAAGTAGTCTTGCTTAATTGTTGTTTTGGCTTTTCACCTTGGGCGCCCGGGACCTCCCGGGCACCTAGCCCAGTTTCCTACCCCCTTCTTTTGGGGCGTTCTGAGCTGCAGAAACTCCCTCCTTCGGTCCCTGCAACCAAGGTTAGTTCCAAACTAAACAAAGCAAGAATGTTAGTCAATATTTACAGCCGTAGCTGTCTTGGTTCTGACTTCGGGTCTCCCTAATGGAACCCTAGGTCGAACCGACGCCTAATGTTCCCTCCTACGGGGAACGCGTCCTCACCTACTCCTCTCAAGAGAATTTACCTTTTTGTCAACTGGCTCCTCCGGTTGGACTTTTGCCCGGCTTTACTCACCAGGTCTTTGTGCCCAGTCTGCGACCAGGACTTAGTGCCCAAATCCTCGAACCAGGTCTTCAGTGCTCAACCCTCGGCGAGGACTTCTTGCCTAGATTAACTAGGACTTTCTTGCATACTTGAGTAACTTTATTAGATCACAAATAGTATTTAACTTTGAATCCTTTGCCAATATCAAAACAAGGTTCGATATGGTGCTTCCGGCACTAACAACATCTTCTTCCTCAGGGTGTGAGCGAAATTGGAATATTTTTGCATAAATTCATACTAAAAGAAGAAATAGGTTGGGGCATCAAAGACTGAATGATCTTGTTTATGTGACCTATAACATGAGCCTAAAATCAAGGTATTATCAATTATGATTTATATTATTAAACTATTTAACATTTGGTAATTTATGTTATTTTTGCAACTTTAGGATAGTAAACTTTAGAAGTTATTTTAATATTTTGCTTTTTGAGTTTGCATATTAGGTTACAACAAAAGAAAAGATCTTATGATCCAATTGATTATGAAAGTATTGATCTAGTAGATTTTTGGGTGATGGAAGAAGTAGAAGAGACAGAACTTCCTAATGATCTTCAAGAGCTAATATATCAAGAAAATGTTATACCTTCATATCATGCTTGTGAGTTTTGTAGTTTTCTTTGTTATAGAATATGTTTTTATTGATGTTTGTATATATTTTTAATATATTCTATATCATTTTAATGTTTTTACTTTTTAGATGATGATGAGAGACATGAGATTGGTCTATTTGATGCTACTATGCCTCATGGATATGATTCATTTGGCGATGATGGAGATGAAAATAAAGACAGATATGAAGTATTTGATAATGAAGAAATTCAACAAATTAATGTTGATTTTGATGATCCTATTTGATTCATGAATTTAAAAGTTTGAACCTTTAATGTTTCCCTTATGTTTTTGACTTATTGTTATGTTTTGAAGTCGAACTTTTGATTGATGTCCACTACTTTTGGAAAAGTGATTTTGTATGTGCTTTGCTAGTATTCTCTATTTAAGTGTGCAAAAACATATAACATGCTCTACTTAGTTGATTTACTCTTGAAGAATGTAGTTGGGTCAGTTGTTAATTCCATATATTTATATAAATACATGTTTTATTATATATCGGTTATATTCCAGTTGAACCCCCGGTTAAACCGGTTGAACCTCTGAACCCTTGCCTCGACCGGTTCGATGTCCGGTCCAGTTTTCAGAACCTTGTCCAAGACTAGCTCAGGCTGAGATTCCCGAGATCACCTCGGAAGAGGTGTACCCGGGGCTAACTCGGGCACTGAAAGTTCCCGAGCTCAACTTGGAGCGGAGCCGAAACCAGCTCGGGAGAGAGAGGATGAATGAGGAGAAGTTTATCGTTAACGATGATAATGACACATTTAATACAGGTGGCGACCATTTCAAGCGTCCCCTCCCCGAATAAGAATATTGGCTTGTAGTTGTGACCCGTAACACATGATTTAATGTGCGCGGCAGCTGTTACCAATAGTCCTCAGTGAACGACAGCTAGCAGACAACCACGAATTATAAGACGTGGGAATAGGGGAGGCGGTTACAGTAACGTGGGAGCACCCGAAGGAAGAAAACAACGATTATATAAGGTGCTTAGGCCCCTAGGTAAGGGGGAGCTTCGAAACTACTAATTTATTCTTCTTGCTCCTTCTGTATCTTTGAGTACTTTTTGACTTGAGCGTCGAAGAAGACTCCGTCGGAATTCTTTCCGGTGTATCCCTGTACACTCATGTTAACCTCGCAGGCGCGGGCATCCTCCTTCGTCATCGCTCAAGGATACACCACGGTGATCTGTCATCCACGTCGTTTACTTCCGGAACAACGATAAATTTTGTAAGAATATTTCTAAAAAAATAGAGCGCTTAACCGTGAGATGTTAAGTTTCTAGACCGTCCGTCGTGAGTGCCTCTTAATTTATCATGATGAATGATGAAATTTTTTTATAAAATTGAAAAATCATTTTAAATTCAACGTTATCTAATCTAATTAATCATTTTGACGTGAGCACCAATTACTTTTACCTCACCTCACCATGACTTTAACACTTCATCAGGGGCATGTCTTTTGTGATCACCCTCAAATTTTCAACGTCATATAATTATATTTGTAAATTAATTTAATAATTTTATAAATAAATTGAAAAATATTTAATAAAAAATTAAAATATAGAGAAATATAAAAAAACGATCCGAATTTAGCCTAACTCATCTCTGGATTAGCTTAGTTCATCTTTAATTTCTGAATTCCTTCGTACTTAGTTTGATCGGTCAATCATATAAATAAGATAAGTTTACATTATGAGAATTACAGTTTCATAACTACTATCATTATTATAACAAATTCCGTTTTATAACGATTACAGTATGGACTTGTTTTGTCCAATAATATTCATGTTATAATATTTATCAAACTGTAACGATTATAATTATAATAACTAAAAAATCAAAATTATTATAATTATAATAATTACGACTCAGAATTGTTAAATGTAAATTTATCTTATTTATACAATTGACCAACTAATTGAGGTTTTAATACGTCTAATAGGATTATAGGAGATCATACGTCGAACATTATATTTGAAGATAATCGTATTATTTTATAATATGGGGCGTTCTTTAAATAAAAAAAATTGAAATAGAGACCGTGCTCATGGGATAATATTTTTTTAAAAAGATAATTTTTTACACTGTTGGTTTTGGTTTCTAAATAATTTGATTTAGATTATTTTGCTCAAAATATTTTAATATTTTTTTATGATTAAAATAGTAATTTCATACTTCAAATATTATCAAATCTTAGCATAGTGCTATCGTAAACGACAATTTAAGATGCATGTGTATAAGTAGTCAATCTCCAAAATTAATCGGACATGTACCTGTGCAAACAAACAATCATTAAGAAAAGATGCTTTTTCAACTTCATAAAAAAAAATGTTGGACTAGCAGATGAACAGATGATCAGTCCGGACTAACGAAAATTTTTCATTTATATTAGGATAAATTGAGAAGTGTTAACGGTAGACAGTCTAGAAGCTAAGAAGGCATTTGGTTTGTTTCATTTTCCATTTTCATTTCCAGAAAATCACATTTTTTCGTTTTCTGGAAAATGACTTTATTTCATTCTCTAGTTTTTTAGAAAACACTATGTTTTTTTCTGAAAAACAAAGCTGAAAAATGTAAACCAAACATATTTTTCAGAAAATCACATTTTCTCCAGAAAATGAAAATGGAAAACAGACTGGAAAATACAAACCAAACGCATCCTAAACATCTCAGGATTCACGTCTTATTTGGAGAAAAAAATCTTACAAAATACACCTGTTCCGAAAAAAGTCGTCGGCGATGGCCAGTCACTGAGGCTCAGCCCCTGCGGAGATGACTGCGTCTTCGGGGAACCTGGGAATCCTACGAAAGTAACACAAGCGTTAGGGGACATACCGGCAGGGGTCCGGCGGAGTCCACTCCGACACTCAAGTTAGTAAGGTGTCTGAATGGAGGTGAGAAAGAAAGACAAAATGTGAAGATGATAGGTCGTAACCCCTCTTACCGGAGGGGTTGAACTTCCTTTTATATTGGGGTTGGCAGACTGGTCGTGCCTCCTTTATTGTTGCCATGTTTTCGATCTTCAGGCCGCGCCTGCCGCTTTCGGTGATAAAGGGATATCCTTTGAAATAGTTTGTGTCATTATCCCTCTTTCTTTAGTTGCGGCACTCGAGGCTCCTGAGGTCGGCGATTTGTGAGGACCCCGCCTCCCGAGGTGGGCTCAGGGGGTCTTCAGATGCGATATCTCCTGAAATACTTTCGGGGCCCTACCTCCGGGGGAGACTTCCACGAGAGATCTTTGGCCTGACCTTCCCGAGCGCCCCCCTCCCGAAAAGGGGGGGGGGGGGGGGGGGGGGGGGGGGCTCGGGGCCCGAGAGACGAGATTATGTCAAGTCCCTGGCTTCTTCATCCCCTGTGCCGGGCACGGGTTTTCCAACCCCATCACAAGTCCTTCCCTTCAAGTCTGATTGAAGGAAATGTGGTTGACTGATCGGACGGGTACCAGGATGAAGAAGTTGCGTGCGTTCGCCTAGGTCTGTGTCGTTACACCCGTTCTCACCATAAGAAGGGAAGCCTCTTTGTATCTGTCTCATCCAGGGTTATTAGGAACCCCCCTTTCGATGTCTTCTTCTTTTCCCAAAAAGGCTTCTCCGCTTCCCGAATGTTCATAATGGTGCCCCTCTTTCCGGGATTAAAAGCGCATGATCTTCTATCTGGAAGGTAGTGGGACGTTCGCGCGAATGCCTCATCACCACGTATACAACGGCTACCCCCCGAAGTCCCTCTAGTCGTGGGCTGGTCCAGCTAGCTCTCGATGATCGACTGTCTGAACGAGGCGGTTCCTAGCTCTCCACGCGTCCTATCCCCATTGTGCTTAGGCGGATGCCTGCCGAGATATAAGAGGGAAAAATAGGAGCCGGCGTCCGTTTCTGGTTTGGCGACTGGGTGTACTCCATCCTTCTCCCCTGCAGGGCTTCTTCCCCGGTGCAATCGAAGGAGACTCCGACTGAGCGGGCTTTGCCGGAGGGGATTTATAGTCCTGAAGGGATGGACTCTGATTCCCCCGGCGCGACTATTGAAGCTCCTGTCGTCCAGCAACCTCCCGTTTACCCGCTCTCTCCGTCGCTCGAAGAGTGGGGCGACGTACTCCGTTCTCCAGCCGAGGTAGCCGTGCGAGCCTCTGCTGGGCCGCTAGCCAGTCTTCGGAGGACCCTTCTGCAGGTGCGAATTATTATGGTATTTGATTGCTTTCTTGTCCGGCTGCTAATCTGTTGGTGTAATGACAGGCAGCAGAGGATTGCCTGGTGATCGGGCGGGGCCTGTATTCCGGACCCCAAGTGGAGGTCTTACTCCAACAATCCCTACAGGCGAAGGCTACCACGGACCTCGAGCATCGGGCCAGGGTGATGCAGGCCGGCATTAGCAGAGCTCTCCGTGAGGAAGGAGAGCAGCTGAGGAAGCTCTTACAAGACACGGAGCAAGCCCTCGAGAGCTCCCGACACCGAGAACGCCTGGAGTCTTAGAAGGTTGTATCAGTGACCCGGGATCTTCTCCGGGTGACGCAGGAGAGAGATCAGTTACAGGAGAGAGAGGAGGTTGTCAGGCCGGATGGAGTCGAACCTCCTCCTAGCCACCAACCGCGCCTCTATCCTTGAGGATGACCTGATCCAGGCTCGTTCGAACGAGCGAGCTGTGTCAGAGAGACTCCGGGAGGCCTTGCTCGAGCACGATGATACGTCCGCGGAGCTTAGGTGGGTGAGACATTCTCTGGAGGCTGCTGAGGTCGAGCTTCTTGACCTTCGTGCGAGCACTTCTAAGTCTGAGGCAACTGAGGCCAATTGGAAAGCGAAGTTCCTGAAGTCAGAGGAGTTTCGTCTGATTATGACCAACCAGGTTATGAAGCGCTTGCAGCAGGGCTTCCATGGGGCTATTGATACGTTAAAGAAAGACCAGCTCCTCCCTCCTACTGCTGATCCCAAGTTGTAACTGCCTCCGAACTAGATAGGGGTCACTTTTTAGAGGCCCCGAGCTTCTGGAGCCTGATTTCAGCCCGAGGAGCGGGTCGGGTCGTAATAGGAGTAATTTTAAAGTGATTATTTTCCCGCTTCCCTACGTGTGTGCTTTTACGTAAGTGCTCCTCCGCTGATTGCCTTCGAGGCGGATTCTAAAAATCCTTACGCCTTCATTTTATGTCTATGGCGGCTCCTCGTAAAAGGTTATTTTCGAACTGTCTTCTCCGTATTATTCGCGATCTCATTGATTGAACCCATTAAGAGTCGTGGGTTTCTAGGCATCGTAAAGGCGTGCCAGTCGAACAGACGTTTGGCGTTATGACATCTGCCACGCCTTAACTGTTTGGAGAGAATCCCAACACTATAAATAGGGGATGGGGGAGCCATCTTTCTCCATCCTTCTGGTTTTCGCTCGCTTCCTTCTGTTATAACGTGCATCTTCCATGTCCCTTTTACAAACCCCCGTGACGCTCTTGGGCCCTTGGCTGAGGGACTAGACAGGGGTAGAGGCCTTTATGTCACCCCCTTCACCGGGGAGCATGGTGGAGATGACGCCCGGGGTCTCGCTGAAGATTCTGGGGGAGGTGGAACTCCCGACTTGTCTGTGGAGTTCAGAAAGTACCTTATGTGGCCCTCCAAGGGGCATGGGGGAGATGACCCATCCTGCTGATCCCCAAGCCCCTGGTTGGCCGGTGGCGGTATACCCCACGCACCATTGGCTTCTCATTTTCTCTGGAAGACCAGGGTATCTGTGGGGTACGTTGTTACCAGGGACGCAGCGGGTTTCTGGAGGATATTTCCATTTGTTTTGCCATCCACTCCTAGTATTTTTTCTCGACCTGTACTCGGGTGGCGGCCCGGAGTTACGCCTTCTCGTGCTCCGAAGAGAAATTGCGACGGCTCATATCCCCTCCTCATGTTAAGGCAATTCTTCTTTGTGTCTTTACATACTTGGGGGAGAAATTGCAGTGGCTCCTACCCCCTCCTCTTTTTTTTGCCTGTTTACGGTGAAGATCGAGGGTGTCCTGATGAGGCCGGGCTGCACATGTGTTACCTCAGGCATCAATCTTCATTCTGGATCATCCAGAGGGAGTAACTGGGCTACTCATGTGTTATGTCAGGCACCCATCTCTGTCTTGAACCACTCAGAGGGAGTACCTAAGCTACTCATGTATGACCTCAAGCGTCCATCTTCGTCCCAGACTACTCGACTGGAGTACCCGAGCTACTCATGTGTTACCTCAGGCATTCATCTTCGCCCTAGACCGCGAAGATGTATATCTTCATGTATCTCCTTATGTAAATAGAAGATTACCTTTGTATACTTGTCCTGTGTATATGGTTGTCTTATATTGATATTCCAATGTGCTATGGGTTCTCCCGGAAGTGTGTTGTTTTTCGTTTCGAAATCGATTAAGTTCCCAGTTGGGTTTGGGTTACTCAGCCAATGGTGTAAACCCTCGATCAAGTCTAAGTACTCCGGGCGTCAACTGGACCGCGGTGTATTAGGGTTTGAGATTATGTGGATGGGCGCGTAGGTCCCGAACCAAGTCTAAGTACCCCGGGCGTCGGCTGGACCGCGGGCATTAGGGTTTGAGATTATTTTGATGGGCGCGTAGGTCCCGAACCAAGCCTAAGTACCCTGGGCGTCGGCTGGACCGCAAGTATTAGAGTTTTGAATTACTTGGACGGGTGCGTAGGTCCCGAACCAAGCCTAAGTACCCCGGGCGTCAGCTAGACCGCGGGGTATTAGGGTTTTGGATTACTTGGATGGGCGCGTAGGTCCCGAACCAAGCCTAAGTACCCCGGGCGTCGGCTAAGTCGCGGGGCATTAAGGTTTTGGATTACTTGGACGGGCGCGTAGGTCCCGAACCAAGCCTAAGTACCCCGGGCGTCAGCTGAGCCGCGGGGTATTAGGGGTTTGGATTACTTAGACGGGTGCGTAGGTCCCGAACCAAGCCTAAGTACCCCAGGCGTCGGCTGGACCGCGGGGCATTAGGGTTTTGGATTCTTGGACAGGCGCGTAGGTCTCGAACCAAGCCTAAGTACCCCGGGCGTCACCTGAGCCGCGGGGCATTAGGGTTTTGGATTACTTGGATGGGCGCGTAGGTCCTGAACCAAGCCTAAGTACACCGAGCGTCGGCTGAGCCGCAGGGCATTAGGGGTTTGGATTACTTGGACAGGCGCGTAGGTCCCGAACCAAGCCTAAGTACCTTGGGCGTCGGCTGAGCCGTGGGGCATTAGGGGTTTGGATTACTTGGACGGGCGCGTAGGTCCCGAACCAAGCCTAAGTACCCCGGGCGTCGGCTGGACCGCGGGGTATTAGGGTTTTGGATTACTTGGACGTGCGCGTAGGTACCGAACCAAACCTAATTACCCCGTGCATCGCCTGGACCGCAGGGTATTAGGGTTTTGGATTACTTGGACGGGCACGTAGGTCCCGAACCAAGCCTAAGTACCCCGGGCGTCGGCTGGACCGCAGGGCATTAGGGCTTTGGATTACTTGGACGGGCGCGTATGTCCCGAACCAAGCCTAAGTACCCCGGGCGTCGGCTAAGCCGCGGGGCATTAGGGTTTTGGATTACTTGGACGGGCACGTAGGTCCCGAACCAAGCCTAAATACCCTGGGCGTCGGCTGGACCATGGGGTATTAGGGTTTTGGATTACTTAGACGAGCGCGTAGGTCCCGAACCAAGCCTAAGTACCCCGGGCGTCGGCTGGACCGCGGAGTATTAGGGTTTTGGATTAGTTGGACGGGCACGTAGGTCCCGAACCAAGCCTAAGTACCCCGGGCGTCGGCTGGACCGCGGGGCATTAGGGTTTTGGATTACTTGGACGAGCGCATAGGTCCCGAACCAAATCTAAGTACCCAGGGCGTCGGCTGGACTGCGGGGCATTAGGGTTTTGGATTATTTGGACGGGCACGTAGGTCCCGAACCAAGCCTAAGTACCCCGGGCGTCGGCTGGACTACGGGGTATTAGGGTTTTGGATTACTTGGGAGCACATTTGTTATTTTGAAAAGAAGCATTCCATTTTATTATTTGATTTGGCTGCAAGCGCACAGAAAGACATAGACAGTTGCACTAAGCAAATTTCAGATCTTACCGGGACATTAGGGACCGGGGTCCTTAACCAAGCTAAGATCTCTTCAATAGTTATTCCTTAAGTCCTCGAGGGTTCTTCCTAGACTCGGCCCTGACCTCGCCACTGTAGCACCATCGCGAAACAAGCTGATCCCCTCTGACTTCCACCACTCAATCGCCCACCAAGAACTTGATCTTCTGGTGGTATGCGGAGACCACCGCCTGGAAGGTACTGAGTGCTGGTCGACCCAAGATGGCATTATAGGAGGAAGGCGCGTCCACAATTAAGAAAGGAGTCATGCGGGTTCTCTCGAGCCTATCGCTACCCAGCGAGAGTGACAGGGTAATCTGTCCTAATGGCTGTACGTGATATCCCATGAATCCAAACAAGGGGGTCGAGACGGGGATCAATTCATCCTCGTCTATTTGCATCTGCTCCCAAGCCGCTTTGTACAGAATATTCACGGAACTCCCCGTGTCAACGAAGCTGCGTTTTACCTCATAATTGGCGATGCGGGCCACGATCACTATGGCGTCCTCGTGTGGAGCTTCCACATCTTCGAGGTCGGATGACCCAAACGAGATAGTTGGGTCCGCCACCTGGCTTCGGCTTATCCCGATGGAGTAATTTTCCAATCGTCGGGTGTATGACTTCCGGGATCGGTTAGAATCGCCTCCGGTAGGTCCTCCGGAGATGACCCCTACGTGGCCCGAAGGGGGCCCCGCATAGGAGCTTTGCCCTTTTGAGGATCTCTCTCCAAGGAGAGGGATCTTCGGGCCGCAGGTCCCCGGCTCCTGCCACTAAATCATGATCGGGACCGCGGTCGAGTTTCATTTTCCCCTGCCGGCTGTTGTCGAGGGGAAGGGCTCCGTCGTGGTGATCTTCGGTAATACCCTGACTTGTTCCATTTTCTCCGCGGTTTGGCGTCCGCTTCCTCAGAGAACTTATTCTTTAAGGCATGACACTCTTCTGTAGAGTGCGTCGAACTGCCATGGTAATTGCAGTACTTGGGCAATGTCTCCGACTGCTCGGTGTCTACTGTCTCCACCAACCGATGCTTGCCAGTCCAGTGATCCCTTCTGGGCGGCAAGTCTTTTCCCCTCGTCGGAGCCGGGGGCTCCTTCCTATCCGATCGGGGGGCTGCGGGAGGAGGAGCTCCGACTGGATCTTTACGCCGGGCGTACTGCACTTCCTCCACGTTGACATGCTTGACTGAGCGTCCTAGTAAGTCGTCGAAACTAGCGAGGGGCTTCCTCACCAAGGATCGAAAGAAGTCTCCTTCCACGAGCACTTGGGTGCAGGCGCTGACGAGTATCTCCAATGTTGCACTAGGTACATCCTGTGCCACCTGGTTGAACCTCTGTATGTACTCCTTGAGCGGTTCCTTAGGCTTTTGCTTAAGAGCGAACAGGTTGAGTGATGTCTTCTGGTAGCGCCGGCTACTCGCGAAATGGTAGAGGAATGCCGTTTTGAACTCTGCGAAGGATTTAATGGAACCTTGGGGCAGCCTCTGAAACCATCATTGCGCTGCTCCAGACTGTTGGTGCCCCGGTTAGTTTTGATGTGATCCACCAAGTTAGTTGGGTCATGTTGGTTTACTGATCCCTCTGCTAAGTGTGCAGGAGCTTAGGTACGGAGGAAGTCGAGCGTAAGACGTGGCGGACGAGAAGGATTGCGCGGGAAAGCGAGCCGACGGGCTCGGTGCAATCCGAGGGACGCGGAAGCTGCGGAAGAGTACGCCGGTGAACGAGAAGGACGTGCGCGACGTCCGAGGGACGAAAAGCCGGGAGAAAGTACGCTCGAAGGGCGAAAGGCCGGAGTCAGGTTCGGGTGAGCCTAACTTCGGTTGGCCGGAAATCACCCAGAAGACGAAGAATCAAAAAGACTAGTCCAAGCGCCCAAAAGAAATGAAAGAAATGAGAAAATTCGCCCAAAAGAAAAAAAGAAAAGTTTTGGTGCCAAAGAAGGATCGAACCCAAGTCCTCCACCAAATACACAAATCCACTTACCAACTGGGATCAAGGGCGTTGGCAATTAAATACTGGCGATATTGCTACTTATAGATTCAACAGCAAGATGAATATTACAACAATCATCTCGAGCAAGGGAAGATAAAGTTTTAATTAAAATAATTAAAATTTAAAGGATAATATTACATTATCCTTTAATCAAATCCAATGGATGCAGTTTAATCCCATCCAAGATCAACCATCCAGATTACATCCATGGATCAACGACCAAGAGAAAAGTGATCAACAATCAACAATCCAGATTTATTCTCTTAAGCTATAAATAGACTTAGAGGTTTGCTTTAGAAATTCATTCATTCTTTCTGTAATTTCTTTAAGTCTAAGTGTGCTTCAGTTGTAAGGCTTCTCTGCCACAAAGAGATTTTCTGATTGAGCGTTAACCGTCTTGGAAGCAACGACCAAGTTGCAACCAAGTTTTTCTTAAAGACGAGTGCCCTCTTGTTTTATTTCTTAACCGTCTATTCACCCCCCTCTAGCCGGACCAACCCGATCCTACAAGTGGTATCAGAGCCAGGCCGCCGTAGAAGGACTAACCGCCAACTGCAGCAAATCTCAAGAAGATGGTTGGACCAGTGATATACCCGCCTAAGTTTGAGGGGGAGTTCACGGCATAGAAACGGAAGATGCAGGTATTTTTTGTTACTGATTATGAGTTATTAATTATTATGAAAAATGGCCATGCAGCTCCAAAAGATAATGAAGGAAAGATCAAGGATCCTGACTCTTGGAATAAGAAGGAGCAAGTAGACGCAGTTGCTAACGGAAAGGCAGAATTCCATCTGCTGACCGTCCTCCCAGAGCAAGATGTCAACCGGATCGGTAAGTACGAATCGACGAAGGAACTTTGGGAAAAGTTTCTCGAACTGCACGAAGGCACCTCGGAGGCAAAGCTGGCGCGACGAGATGTTCTTCGAAACCGACTAACAAATCTCCGGATAGAAGATGGAGAATCTGTTGCGAGATTGCATGCTAAGGTAAAAGAACTAATCACAAGCCTCGAAAATCTCGGAGAAACGGTGACCAACCGCGATGCACAAAGGTATGCGCTAAACGCATTTCCGAGAACCCCGGAATGGACCTCGATAATCGACGCATATTATTTTTCAAAAGATTTAGAGGTAAGTACGTTAGAACAGTTATTTTCTATTCTAGAACTTCATGAATCCCGTTTTGTAGAAAAGAACAGAAAAGCAGACAACGTCGCACTGAACACAAGGAAGATCCAACTCGACGAAGAATCTTCAGCAGACGATGAAAAAACAGCACTAGCGGTAAGAAAGTTGTATAAATTCATTAATACTAATCGCTCTAAAAAGGTGCAGAGAAAGAAGAAACGCACGATCCGATGTTACAACTGCAACGAGGAGGGACACCTGAAAGATCAGTGCCCCAAACTCAAGAACCAGCCAAAGAAGAAAAAGGCACTAAAAGCTACCTGGGACGAGACTTCGTCAGATGAATCGGAAGCCGAAGAATTCGTTGGACTTGCACTGATGGCAAGTCACCAAGATGAAGATGAAGAAAGTACCTCGGAAGAAAGTAGCAACGAAGGGGAAATCCCTAACTTCGAAACTGACCCGGTAAGTGAGGTATGCCTACTTCCACCTGCTCGAATTTACTCTATACTAAAATCTATGCTAAAGTCGATGAATAAATTAGAAATAACAAACTCTGAATTAAAAGAAAAATTAGTCACTCAATGCTCATCTGATCTATCTGACCAACTGAAAATAGAGAATGAAAATTTAAAAAATTTAGTAGAAAAATTAGAAAATGATATTGCATGTTTAAGAACTAAAAAGAATTTTTATCCTGAAAATCTGAATTGGTATGTTAAAAATCACAGGGGTCAACTTAGAAAAGTGACCAAGAACTATATTCCTCCTAGATTTTTAATTAACCCTGTAGATAGGAACTTATTTTGGGTTCCAAAGTCTATTTTAAGTTGATTATTTTTCTTGCTATTACATATGCGCTTAATTATCTAACATTTTTTTTATATTAGGAAATTTAGTTTGATTAATTGTTACTAAATAAAAATTATATCTCTAACTTTTCCAAATGCATAATCTTGTTGTCTATCTACGAAGAATTTTTTTCAGATTTTTTTAACACGTTTCGAATTTTCATGATTTTATGTTCAAAATTCGAATCTTAAATATTAAAAATAGAAAACAAAGTTATTTTCTCAGATCTGATTTTTCCATGATTTAGATATAATTAAAAGAATTTAATAAAATTTTTATTCGAATATTTGAAGCAATTTTGAATTTTTAAATATTTTTTCTTCAAAAATTCTATTCTGTTGGGTTTTAATTCATTTCTAGACTGTTGATCGAATTTAAGATTAAAAAATTTTTTGTACAACCCCATATACCTATCATCGTTGTATACAAAATATTTTAGATTTTTTAATTGATATTTCAATTTTCTGTAAATATTTTACTAAAATCAGATTTTTATTTTAAAAAAAATTCGATAAAAGGATATTTTGACCAGATCCAAATTTTTAGAATCTTTACATCAGATGTTGAATCTGTCAAATTTTTTTAATTTTATAAGTCAATTTTAGAATTTTAAAAAATTAAATTTCGAATTACTAAATCAAAAGGTGTTTGATATTAATATTTTTCCTTTCCCTAGTTTCTTTCCCTATTTTTGTTGTGATCAAAGGGGGAGAGTAGCCTGAAGTTCAGGAGTAGCCTGAAGTTCAGGGGGAGATGATAGTTTTGCATCTCAATATTTTTTTCCTATGCTTAACTGCTTAATTTAGTTTTACTAAATTCCTTATTTTGTGGTTTATCCCTAACTAAACTTGGGTTGATGCACATCAAAAAGGGGGAGATTGTTGGTGCCCCGGTTAGTTTTGATGTGATCCACCAAGTTAATTGGGTCATGTTGGTTTACTGATCCCTCTGCTAAGTGTGCAGGAGCTTAGGTACGGAGGAAGTCGAGCGTAAGACGTGGCGGACGAGAAGGATTGCGCGGGAAAGCGAGCCGACGGACTCGGTGCAATCCGAGGAACGCGGAAGCTGCGGAAGAGTACGCCGGTGGAACGAGAAGGACGTGCGCGACGTCCGAGGGACGAAAAGCCGGGAGGAAGTACGCTCGAGGGGCGAAAGGCCAGAGTCGGGTTTGGGTGAGCCTAACTTCGGTTGGCCGGAAATCACCCAGAAGACGAAGAATCAAAAAGACTAGTCTAAGCGCCCAAAAGAAATGAAAGAAATGAGAAAATTCGCCCAAAAGAAAAAAAGAAAAGTTTTGGTGCCAAAGAAGGATCAAACCCAAGTCCTCCACCAAATACACAAATCCACTTACCAACTGGGATGAAGGGCATTGGCAATTAAGTATTGGCGATATTGCTACTTATAGATTCAACAGCAAGATGAATATTACAACAATCATCTCGAGCAAGGGAAGATAAAGTTTTAATTAAAATAATTAAAACTTAAAGGATAATATTACATTATCCTTTAATCAAATCCAATGGATGCAGTTTAATCCCATCCAAGATCAACCATCCAGATTACATCCATGGATCAACGACCAAGAGAAAAGTGATCAACAATCAACAATCCAGATTTATTCTCTTAGGCTATAAATAGACTTAGAGGTTTGCTTTAGAAATTCATTCATTCTTTCTGTAATTTCTTTAAGTCTAAGTGTGCTTCAGTTGTAAGGCTTCTCCGCCACAAGGAGATTTTCTGATTGAGCGTTAACCGTCTTGGAAGCAACGACCAAGTTGCAACCAAGTTTTTCTTAAAGACGAGTGCCCTCTTGTTTTATTTCTTAACCGTCTATTCACCCCCCTCTAGCCGGACCAACCCGATCCTACACAGACTACATGTTCTGTAACGCCCGTCCTTATATCTACCCTTAAGGCGGGGTTACGGGTCCATACATTCATATTATATTATCAAGTTAAGCATGTATATCCAAATGAAACAGTTACATACAAGAAATGTAGTAGACATGCCTATTGAAGACTAATTTACCAAGCATGGTTTTTCTTTTCTTTTATATCTACATGCATGTACAACCTAATAGGGAGATCATGTAACACACTAAAGCATGGAACAAACATGGTTTGAACAAGATACAACTTAGGAATATAGCAAAAGTTATCTAGTCCTAGATACATGCAAAGGAAACATTCATAAGAACAGAAAATAGTAATTACCTAGTATTTTCCTTAGCATGCATTCTACAATATTTAAACATTAATGATAGTATTATCTAGCATACTACAGGTTCCATACCACTAACTCAATCACAGTAGAGTAGTCATGATCATCACCCATTCAGAGTATAGCAATACAATTTCAATAGTAATTATGGGAAGCAGTTTAGATTCTAGACAAAACAAGGTAGATAGAATCTTTGTTCTTTCCCGAGCCATCACCACACACATCCTCCAACCTTCCCTCTGCCTCTTCCTTTAGTTCGAGTATTTCTTACCGCTATCTGCAGCATAAGAAAAATAACAGGAACTAGTAAGCAAAACATGCTTAGTAAGAATCCGGGCCTACTCGCAAAATCCACATCAATACATCATATCATGTACACAGAAGTCAGATAGAATAATCAGCATCATAAGCATCTCATCAAGCATCATAAACATCACATCAATTTATCTCTAAGTACTTTACGGAACAAGATCACAGGATGAGAAAATATGTTTTTCAAAAGTTCCATAATGGTAAGTACTTCAAAATATCATATCATCATCATCTAGGGCCCAGTTGTCGTACCACCACATCATGCGCGTTCCCTAATAAATTGGGGTAGCGAGCCACCAATCTAATTAGAGCAGGACCCTTCCGTCCTACCAATGCCATGACCTTAACATGCTCATTGGATTTGTTTAACGACCCCCTTCCGAGTCGGGTACACAACTTTCAAAGTAAAGTAATTTATCATGCAATTACTCATATATGTATATGCTTAAAGGTACTCTTTAATCACTTCTCAAGGGACACACCACACATTCGGGTGCTCTTGATCCCCTAGGGACACACCACGCATTCGGGTGCTCTTGATCCCAGTTTCAATAGAGTATCCCTTTTAAGCATATTATCAACCACATCATGTTCATATCATCAAGGTGCCCCATGGGCTATAAGGCATGCTTTTATACCTAATAAGATAGGTCACATACATTATACTCATATCATATAATTAATAGCATGCTTCGTGATTTCATCAAGTACTTCCCAACCCTAGGACTAGGGTTGACCGAAAGTCACAAGTAAGGGAATTTCCCTTTTTTTTCATCCAATTAAAGCATTCATTCAAGCATTTCTACAAACACCTCAAGTACACTTCATGCTAACAATTGAACCATGGTTTAAGCCTCAAGTGGGATTAGCATCCACTAACCCTAAATTACAAGGGTTTGGCCGAAACCTTGTAGGGTGTCAAACCCTAATTTTATCCTTCCAAAAATTTGGAAACATCACCTATGAGTATACCCTAGGTCTTAAGAGTTGTTTTCATGTATTGAAAAATTCCCTCACTCATTCCTTAGGGTGTGGCCGAAACCCCTTAAAGGACAAAACCCTAGTTTTTTTTGTTCTTGACACCATGAAGAAAATCCATCTACGTGTATACCCTAAGTCTTAAGGTCTTCCCATGCATCAAAGTTGGATCAAAACCTTCTCTTGGACCCCTTACATGAGTTGGCCGAAACTTCCACTAGGGAAGTTCTTGTGATTTTTCAAAAGAATGAATCTAACATACATTCGATAACAATTATGCCACAGGCGAGAGGATACTTACATCCTAGCGCTGGAAATTTCTTTAAACCGTAGGGTACCCTACACTTGGAGGGTATGTGAAGATCCTCTTTTCTTCCAACTTTTCTCTAAGAGTTCCTTGGTCTTGGTACTTGGCTTTCCTCCTTGTAGTTGCCCTAGGGTTAGAACCCTTGGTTGTTGGTTTCGAAAATGGCAAAGGGAAGAGGGCTAGGCTCGGCAAGAAGAAGAAAGGAGGAAGAAAAATAAAGTAACTTCCTCTAACTTCCTTCTCTTAATCCTATTTATACACCTCTTGTGAAGAAGCATGTCTCTTCACTCTTACGCACTTAACAAGCATGTTCCTTTCTCCTTCTACATGAAATATTGCTTGGTTCATTGGTTATGACATGGTGAGTGCAACTAGGAGGTCCAAGGTTCAATCCTTGCTTCCTCCACTTTGCACTTTCTTTTTAGCACCATTCATTTCCAAGCCCAATAAACCAAGCCCATCATGAAATTTCATAATATGAATATTATTTTATGAATTCAGAATATTTCATAATATTCCAAAAATATTATTTCATAATATTTTTAATATTCCATATTCATGAATATAATATTTCATGCTAATATTTCATGATAATAATATTTCATGAATATAATATTTCATGCATTCATAACATTTCCTGGCATGTGATTGCATGAAATTCATATCATTTTATTATAACCATTTTCATACATTGTCATGATTTTACATTGACAAATTTGGGGTGTTACAATCCTCCCCTCTTATAGAAAGTTCGTCCCGAACTTTAAAATAGTTCCGGATACTTTGATCGCATCGTATCTTCCTGTTCCCAGGTGGCTTCTTCGAACTGCTCATTCCGCCACAGAACCTTTACTAAGGATATTTCCTTGTTCCTTAGTCTTTTAACTTCCGATCGAGGATCTGGATCGGTCGGCGTTCGGAACTAAGACTCTCTTGTTCTTGCACTGGTGGGGGTTCTATCATTTGACTCGCATCAGGGGTACACTTCTTAAGCATCGACACATGGAAGACGTTGTGGATAGCCGCCATTTCTGGCGGTAGCTCCAGCTCGTAGGCCACCTTGCCTACTCGTCTCAAAATCTGATAGGGTCCCACGTATCGCGGGACTCAGTTTCCCCTTCTTTCCGAATCTCATCACCCTTTCATAGGGGCTACCTTCAGAAATACCGAATCCCCAACCTCGAACTCGAGCGGTCTGCGTCGCTTATCAGCGTAGCTCTTTTGCCGACTCTGAGCAGTCTCTATCCTCTGGCGGATATTCTTTATGGCCTGAGTGGTCTCATTAATAATATCAGTCTGGAGTCCCATTTCCCTCTTTTCACCACTCTCATGCCAGCATAAAGGAGATCTGCATTTCCTTCCGTATAGTGCTTCGTACGGTGTCATCCCGATAGTAGCCTGATAACTGTTGTTATAAGCAAACTCTGCCAGGCTCAGGTATCGACACCAACTTCCCTTGAAGTCCAAGGTGCAAGCTCGTAACATATCTTCTAGTATCTGGTTTACTCGTTCAGTCTGCCGTCAGTCTGGGGGTGAAAGGCTGTACTGAACTTCAGCTTCGTGCCAAGGCCTTCTGCCACGTGTCCCCAA
>JAGFNQ010006942.1:0-20491 GCA_024364735.1 Boesenbergia rotunda
TTGATTTATTACTTCTGATTAATGATGAAAAAGTAAGAAGTCAAAAAAAAAACTTTGCTCGAATTAGGATAACACGAATTTCGAAAAAAAAATATTAAAATAATAATAAAAGAAATTTTATGACAAATTTTCAAAAGTTGATCGTGTTAACAATTCTAACTTATGGTGAAAAAATGAGAATTCAAAATTGAAAAAGGCGCAAGGATATTTTAAATCCACCTACAGATATTTTTTATTTTAAAATAAAAGGCGAAAAAGATCGAGTTGTGTTGATTAACTAGAAAGAAAAAAAATAAGATTAAGAATTTTGTAAATCCGAAAAACTTTCAAACTGGTGGTTGCACCAAGTTTGGACTACCCCGCTTTGATACCACTTGTTGGATCGAGAGAACCGATAGAGGGGGGGGTGAATATCAGAAAACGTTCGGATTTTAGAATTAGAGAAATTACGCAGCGGAATAAAAACAATCGCGAACACAGGTAGTTTTACTTGGTTCGGAGCCTAGGTCGACTCCTACTCCAAGGCCCACGGTCGTTGACCGTTTTCTGCGGCCAATTCTATAAGTTCGCAAAACGGTTTACAAATAGATGTTACAATTGCAGTATAGTAAACACAAAAGTAAAAGGTCGCTCTGTAGCGACCCGCCTTCTTACTGTCTTTAGACGGATCGTTACTTTTCTCTACTTCTCAATTCTTATACATGACTAAAGAAAATTGCGGAAATCTTTTTTTTCTTTTAAATTCTGCTAACAATTATATTCTAACTTAAGCAATCATGTATAATAATACCATGTCATACTTCCTTCTCAATCTCGTAGTTGAAACTTATTGAAAACAGCCTTACCAACCAAAACAGCCCGTACCAGTCGACTGGTGACGTGGCAGTCGACTGGTACGCCTGTAACCTGTTTTTACAGGTTTCGGCCCTTGCTCTCCAAGTCCACCATTCATTCAATTTCGAGTCATATCAAACTACGACACCATTTCTATACTATATATCAGTTTCCTAAACAGTTTAGCCAATCAAACAAATCCATAAACTTGAATCTAGGACTTTTATGGAAGAAAATAAACTAAACAAATTTGTTTAAACTTTAACAATGGAGTTTGTACCAATCTTGACTCCTATGCATCCATGACATCAACTATAAGTTCTACCACCTTGCTAAAGCATTATGAAATGTGATTGCAACTTTTCTAAACATTTTTAAGCAATAAAACTCGATTCAAAAGGAAAATTGATACTATCTTAGCACAAACACCTTTTTCTCTAACAAAGTATCAATATTTCTAACTACTCACACTTTTACTCATCCAATGCAATCATGGGGATATATATGCTAAAGGAAATGACATGGAATCTTTACTCTAAGAAATTTAGCATATAAAAACTATCCAAAACTCAAATACTCCATAATCTCCATAAAGCAAGAACTTGAAATTTGAATAAACTTAAACATTGCAATTCAAATAACTAAAATGTCTCGTCTCAAGGATCTCTCCATAATCAGCCACCACACACACTCTACTCAGCACCGCCTCGTCGTCTTCTTTCAGAATTGCTTGCCTTTACCTTTATCTGCAATAAGAGGAAATGCATCTATAAGCGAAAAGCTTAGTAAGTACTATCTAGCTCACAAAAACTCGAAATATGCAAACATGCTTCTAGATCAAACTGAACATCATATGAGATACTAATATGCTTGAAAGAAAACTACAAACATGTATAACTCAAAACATGCATACTCAAGCAATAAATAATCTCGATTTACTTTTCTTGGCTCAACTAGAAACTTTAGCTATTCTTTAACTTTTGAAAACTTTCTGAAACTTTAGAAAACTTTGCTAAAGCATATACTTGAATATAATAATCACTTGGATCCACTGAAGACGTAAGTACCATCTGATATGCGCGTTCCCTAAAAGGTTGGGGTAGCGAGCCACCAATCCTAATAGAGCAGACCTTGGTCTACCAGGGCCAAGACCTTGGAATTGGACACCTGGATTTCTTTAACGACGCCCTTGGACGCCGGGTACTGGCCTTATAAAATAAAATAGCTTTTCTTACTTTTCTTTCTTATCTGTAAATGCCTTGGCATTTTCTGGAGCACCTTGCGTGCTAAAAATCCCTAAGTCTTGACTTTTGGGGATTTCTTAAGGCCTTGGCCTTTTCTTTTCTTATCTTTATCTTCTCTTTTCTTTTCTCATAGCTCTCTTAGACCCTAAACTCATATAGGGTACATGAATAAACTTATACATAAGCATACAACAATTAATGAACTAAGATAACATGCAAAAACTTAAACAAAAAGGAAATAGCTCTTTTTAAAAACTTTTAAAGGAAATTCTCGCGGAAAAACCGCCTCTTACTGCAGGTGAGCAGTACTTACATTGATATCTTGGACTTACAACCAAGATTAATGTCTAGAGCTCGGAAGAAACTTGAGATCTCAGAGAATTCTTCACGTCTACGCGTTTCTCTCGTCGCGGGGATCCCGAATATAGGATTATCTCTTGGAGAAGGGTCTCGGCCGGCCCTCCTTGGCCTTGGTGTTGGTCGGCGTCGCCCAAGAGAGAAGAGGGAGTCGGCGTGAGGGTTTGGAGAGGAGAGAAATAAAACTTCTCTCTTTAATTGGCTATTTATACTTAAGGGTCGGATCAACCTAACTATCGCTTAAATACCCTTCTCTCCATCCGTTTCTGTGCTTGATACCCCTAGCCCAGCCGGTTGGGCGCTTGTGCTGTTTCGGTGTGGTCGCGGGTTCGAACTGCCCGCTGCACTTAACCGGTTTTTATTATTTTTCCATTTTCTTTTTCTTTTTCTTTTTCCAAAAATACCAAACGGACTCGGAAAATTCCATAAAAATACTCTAAAAATTCCTAAAAATATCTAAAATATTTCTAAACCATTTCTAAATAATTCTAAGAACTTTAAGAACTAAAAATGGAAATTTTGGGGCGTTACACGCTCTTCGTTATCGACGTCCGGTGTGGAATGTTTCTCGGAGCAGAGGGATGTCGTTGGCGCTTGTATCTCGAGTCGGGAGGTTTCTGGAGCAGAGCGCAGGAACGGAAGAGCGTGATTGCATTGAATGAAGTGTTGTTCGAAGCCTTGGGGTCGAGGGCCCTTTTATAGGCCCTGGGGGCGCCCGGAACGTCGGGGGCGCCCCCCCCCCCACGTGTCGGCCGATCCGACTTTCACTCGGTCAACTTCTGATCCCTTCAAACTCGGGATCAGATCTTGACCGGGGTGCCCGGGACGCTGGGGGCGCCCGGGTTGACCGGGTCAGAGCTTATCCCTTGGCTTCGCTGGCTTCTGCTTCGATGGCTTGCACAGGGGGCGCCCGGGACGCTGGGGGCACCCGGGAGCAGCGGAGGTGCCCGGGAGCACGGGGGCGCCCGGGAGCACGGGGGCACCCCGCCCATGAGCTGCAGAAGCAGTTCCTTTGCTCCATGTGTTTTGTGTTCACCTTGGGGGCGCTCGGGACACTCCGTCGCCCTGGTCAGCTGCTGCCTCACTCCTTTGAGTCTCTCTGAGCTGCAGACACTCGTTCCTTCGGTCCTGCATCCAGGGTTAGTCCAAAACACCATAAAACAACAAGATGTTAGTTTATACAGCCTTAGCTGTCTTGGTTCTGACTTTGGGCCTCCAAAATAGAGCCCTAGGTCGAACCGACGCCTACTGTTCCCTCGTCGGGGAACGCATCCTCACCTACTCCCCTCGGGAGAATGTACCTGATGCCAACCGGCTCCTCCGGTTAGACTTTTACCTAGCGGTCCTTTGCCAGGTCTTGGATTCCAAGCTGTCCTTCGCCTAGTGCCTGGCATTCCTTCGCTAGGTCTTCAGTCCCAAGCTGTCCTTCGCCTGGTACCTAGCAGTCCTTCGCTAGAGCTTTTTACCCTGGCATTCCTTCGCCAGTGCCTAGCAGTCCTTCGCTAGGACTTTTTACCCTGGCATTCCTTCGCCAGTGCCTAGCAGTCCTTCGCTAGGACTTTGTATCCTGGCATTCCTTTGCCAGGTGCCTAGCAGCCCTTCGCTATGACTTTGTTTCCTGACAGCCCTTCGCCAGGTGCCTAGCAGCCCTTCGCTAGGACTTTGTTTCCTGGCAGCCCTTCGCCAGGTGCCTAGCAGCCCTTCGCTAGGACTTTGTTTCCTGGCAGCCCTTCGCCCCGCCCTTCGCTAGGACTTTGTTTCCTGGCAGCCCTTCGCCCCGCCCTTCGCTAGGACTTTTCCTGCACACTTGGGTAACATTGTTAGATCACCAATAATACTTAACTTTGAACTCTTTGCCAATATCAAAACAAGGTTCGATATGGTGCTTCCTGCACCAACATCCACCTCCATGTGATCCATGGTTTCCCAATGGTCACTTCGAATTGTTCTTTCACAATCACACTTTCAAACTCATGCCCTGTCGAACTGTGGATAGAGCATTTATTTATGAACATTGTCCGTCGGTACGACATATCATTGAGCATTACGAACTTCAATCCATTCTCTTTCTCGAGCGGTCGATCAACTTTGATTTTGTCTCCGAATTTTATAACAACATGGTCAGTGGAGCGGGTTCGGGGTATAGGATCCGAGTCACCGGTATCAACCTCAATTTTGATTTATCAGCTTTAACTGCCTTCCTTGATTGTTGACGTTCGGATAATGATTTTCCTCTCTATCCTTTTCTTCCGGATCCTCTACTGGTTCCCTTCGATGGAGTCACTCCTGACTCTATCTACGAGTACTTTTTCGGCCATCCTAGGCCAGGGGGTCCCGGTGAGCCCGCCAGTGATTTCCCCACATTTGCTGCTCTTCGCCTTTCCCCCACTGATTATGTCTTGTTAAAAATTATCACTAACTATCTGATACCTATCACTTCGAAGCCCTTAGCCGAAATTCGCTCATTCCACTACTTGATGCTCTACGGGATGCATCAGCAGTTAGACTTTGACATAGTGACTACTATCTATTTCTCCATCATCACCTACAGCCAGATCGACTGTTAGACGGTTTATATGCCTTTTGGAGATATCATTACAACCTGGCTTCATTCAGTTGGTATTGACGTGTCAAAGGGCAGGATCATGCCAATGGTTCGACAGGACTGCCGACTTGACCGATGCACATTGGCCCAGTCTAGCATTATTGTCGGATCGCAGGGGCTGAGGTGGAAGGATAGGAGAGGTGTGGGGGAGTTACCTAGGGCCGCCCATTTTCAGATACCCACTGCTCCATCTTTTCATCAGGAGCCGCCTGCTGTTGCAGAGGACCACTATGAGTACGAGCCGGATCCCGATCTCCGTTGGCAGGTTGCGGAGCTAGAGCAGACCATGCAATGCGAGTTTTATATCTCCGAGCTCTGGCGTCAGGAGGTTCGGTCTGAGCTTCGGTCCTTCGATCGTCGATTACATGCGCTAGATCCGACGTCTCGTGGATCCGCTCCCAGCAGTAGAAATGAACGACGTGTGGCGCCAGCATACGTTTCCTGGAGCTACGCCCTCCAGCAGCACTGCACCAGGGAGCTTCATCTCTATTGATGATTCATCTAACGGCGATCCCGCCGACGATTGATTATGGCTACACTCTGATCTAGCTCTCATGATTTGTGTTTTGACTGTTACGACTTTGATCTTACTGGATGATGTACTCGACTATATTCTGATGTTGTGTGATGCATCTGACTTTATGCCTGATTTCCATGTATGACTGGCTACTCTAGGTTTATTACTAGTTCTTGTTTTACTCTATTCCTTGATGAATATGTTGCATGTGATGCTATATCCTGCTTTATCTTTATCACATGGTTTCATATGTTCTCAAAATTAAATCATATCTTTGACGTTTTTGGGAGAACCCCTAGGGTTTAGGGGGAGTATATTTAAACTTAACAACCAGTCTAGACCCTTTTCGGTGTTTGACAAAGGGGAGAGTGTGGTTTGGTTAAGTTTAGGACTGTTATGAGTTTAACTGTTGTAGGAGGAGGATCCTGATTCTCCTACGATTCTGAAATTTGAGACAATTGAATTCAAATTCCTAAACTTAAAATCGGGTTGTCAAACAACAAAAAGGGGGAGATTGTTAATGCAGTCTGACCCTGATTGTTGTTTTGGTGTTGACACCGATTTTAGTTTAGGTTAATGAGATGATTGAGATTAAGTCCTGATCGGGGGCTGGGCACGGAGTTGGATGAAATCCTAGCTTGGGAAGCTAGGTGATTGAAATCCTGCCTTGGAGGGTCAGGTCCTAGCCTGGAGGGCTAGGTTGGATGAAATCCTGGCTTGGAGGGTCAGGTCCTAGCCTGGAGGGCTAGGTTGGATGAAATCCTGGCTTGGAGGGTCAGGTCCTAGCCTGGAGGGCTAGGTTGGATGAAATCCTGGCATGGAGGGCCAGGTCCTAGCTTGGAGGGCTAGGTTGATGAAACCCTGGCTTGGAGGGCCAGGTCCTAGCTAGGAGGGCTAGGTGGATGAAACGCTGGCTTGGAGGGTCAGGTCCTAGCTTGGAGGGCTAGGTTGAAGTCCCGGTGAGTGAGACTGGGCACCGAGTCTTGGTCCGGGGGACTAAGAACGAGTCAGAGAAGGGTTGAAAGCTTGTTCTCGTGACTTAGAGGAGATTTGACCTTGCCTGGATCAGGGAAGTTGGCACGGTGTTCCCTCTTGGATCGGTCTGGTGACCGATCCAGCTATGACTGATCGGTCTGGTGACCGATCAGGGAGCATACAGTGAGTTTGGGAACCCTACTGATCGGCTCCTGATCGGTCTGGTGACCGATCAGGGAGCATACAGTGAGATTGGGAACCTTACTGACCGACTCCTGATCGGTCTGGTGACCGATCAGGGATACTGTTCGGATCGTTCTGGTGAACAATCAATTGTCGCAAGGTTCTCACTATAACCAATCAGGCTGGAGCCTGATCGGTGAGGAGGTGCTCTGATCGGTCTGCAGACCGATCAGGCCACACCCTGATCAGTCTGGTGACCGATCAGGAGGGTTGGACTGTGAACCTGGAAAGACTTGGATTGATCTGGTGATCGGTCCCAGAGAAATCGCGATTTCGGGTTTCTCATTGGGGATCGATCAGGCTGGAGCCTGATCGGTCTGAGCCCATCCTGATCGGTCTGGTGACCGATTAGGAGTCACTCTGATCGGTCCGGGGACCGATCAGTAGCCGGCAGCTTTAATTCAAAAACGCTGTCAGAGTTCTGATTGCGTTCTGTTTCTCTTCTGATCACCACTGATATGTTCTGATGTTTTGATCTTCTGTTGATTTGCTGTTCTAATAAGCTGCTAAGTGTGCAGATGAATCAGGTTTACACAAGGAGAGTCAAACAGAGGCTTTTGCTACATCAGGTTTGGCAGGGATCCATCTCTGGTTGCAACGAATGCTGGCGCTGCTGGAGCTGCTGACTGGGCGTCGTCTGAGGGAAGCTCAGGGAGTCCAGGAGAGCTAAATGGTAGGTGGGCAGTTGCAGTTGAGCAGCTGGGAGCTGCAGAGAGGTGGCTGTGACCTGGCGATCAGTGGGAGAGGCTTAAGGGCTTGGTAGCGATGAAGCCTCAAGAGAACACTTGATCACTTCTCTGGTTCTTGCGACAAGCTGCTTCTCCATTTGTTGTGCATCACTCTGAAGCAGCTGAAGCTTTTAGCGACATTGCATACTTGAGCGCCTGGAAGAAGAAACAAGGAGCTTGGCGAGTCCATCAACAAGAAGACACGAAGAGAGAGTTCTTGCGTGAGATCTGTGCTGAGTGGAGCTCGGTGAGGAGTTCGCTTGTGTTCTTTCTGTCCTAAGTGCTCTGTAAGCTTTCTTTGTGGTTCTTATGCTTATTTCCATTATTCTGTTGAACCTGCTGTGGAGAGGTTACTCCACCGAGAAGTAGGTTACATTTGATATCCGGATTTCCAGGGCTTGATCTGCCGACGATCAAGGGATCGCCCACCTCACGGGCACGCCAAGGAGTAGGGGCAAGTTATCCACGAACCTTGTAAACCCTCCTTGTTAGCGATTTTGGGTTGCTTTTCATTTCTGCAGTTCTACTCTGTTTTGCATTTCTTCCGCTGTGCTACTAACCCTTGAAGTGCAGAAATCTATTAAGTGAAAGCGATTTTTGTGTCTGGCTATATTCACCCCCCCTCTAGCCATCCAAGTTCCAACAGATCGGGCAGAAGACTTGGCCGAGCAAAGACGACATAAAAAATTCAAGATGGGTCGACGATTGGACGTCACGAGTTTTGGAGTCTTCGGAGGCTGAGTAAAAGTCCAACTCGAAGTTGGCAACAGGTAATCTCTTCTGAGAGAAGTAGGTGAGGATATATTCCCCGGAAGATGGAACAGTAGACATCAGTCCGACTAGGATTTCGGTTGAAACCTAAAAGTCAGGACTAGATAGCCCGAGCTATCAAAAGCATTCATTTGTATATCATTTATTTTGCTTGTGCTAACTTTGTCGGCATAGAAGCTGAAGGCTAGAAAGGCCCGGATCAAGAGCCCGCATGAGCACAGGTGCCTGGGATGCCTCGACCCAGCCAGGATTCGGCTGAGCTGGCACGCGCCGAGTGGACGATCCATGTCACCAACACTAGCGCCCATGTTGATACAAGAGCCTAAGTACGGATAATATTTGGACCAAGCCTCGATCGATTAGTGGCTGAGTCGCTGCAATGGGAGCGCCCGAGATGGCTACACGGGTGCTTGAGAAACCCTTTATAAGGGTGTTCGACCAAAGACTTTAAACAACAATTCTCTACATTATTCGCTCCTATGTGTTGTGCAAAAGATCTTCCGACGACTCTGAAAAGCTGCTCCAACGACAACATGTCAATTTTCTTAATCCTTTGTTGTTGGTATAACATTATTGTTATTTTTTTATTACTCTTACATTATACTTGAGCATCCAATTTGGACTCATTCTCGAATTGTTAGTGATTTTCCAAAGTAAATGGTCAAGGACCATGAGTCTTGGAGTAGGAGCTGTACTTCAAGCCAAGTAAAAACAAAACGTGTTAGCGTTGTATTTTTTTTATGTTCATTTTATTCCACTGCGTACTTGCTTTATTAATCAAAAGTTTTTCGAGAGCGGTGTTCACCCTCCCCTCTATCGCTCTACTTGATCCTATAATTTATAAATGATTTTTCTAAGATTTCTAAGTCGTTAACCAATTTACTTTTGAAAGATGTTGATTTTAATTTTAACCTGAAATGCTTAGAGATCTTTCATACAATAAAGAAAGCTTTAGTGACAGCCTCAGTAATGCAAGCTCCAGATTGGAATATACCCTTTGAAATTATGTGTGATGCTAGTGATTTTGTAGTAGAAACAGTGTTGGGATAAAAGAAAAACAAGAAGTTGAATGTTATACACTATGCTAGCAAGACACTCGATGATGCACAAATTAACTATGCCACTATTGACAATGAATTGCTAGCTGTAGTATTTGATTTAACAAATTCAAATCATACTTAGTGGGATCCAAGGTGATAATCTACATTAACCATGCAATGATTCAATATCTTTTGAACAAAAAGGAAGCAAAGCCTTGACTCATTCGATGGATATTACTGCACCAAGAGTTTGATTTAGAAATCAAAGATAAGAAAGAGTCAAAAAATATGGTAGCATACCACCTCTCTCAATTGAACCAAGATGATAAGGAGGGGAAGAATAACAACTTACCGATTAATGACTCTTTCCCTGATGAGCAACTTAAGGAAGTTTAAAGTTCAGGAGTTCCATGATATGCATACTTAGTTAATTTCCTAGCATGTGGGGTTCACCCCAAGGTACATTTATCAACAAAAGAGGAAATTCTTGATGGATGCAAAATTTTATTTTTAATGAGCCATTCTTACATAAAATAAGTGCAGATGACATTTATAAAAGGCGTGTTCAAGATGAGGAGATTCGTGGCATTCTTCACCATTGCCACTCTTCACTGATGGTGGGCATGCAAGGGTTACGAAAACTATAGCAAAAGTTTTGCAAGCCGGATTCTATTAGTCTCATATATTTAAGGGCGCCGGAGCTTTTGTAATGATATGTGATCGCTATCAGAAGCCCAAGAACATCACCAAGAGACAAGAAATGTCATAAAATGCTATTTTAGAAGTTGAACTTTTTGATGTTTGGGGTGTGGATTTTATGAGACGTTTTCCCTCATCCGGGGTGAACAAGTACATTCTAGTAGTTGTTGGTTATGTTTCCAAATGAGTTGAGGCCATTGTGTCTCCATTATGTGATGTCAAGATAGTTATCAATTTATTCAGAAAAATTATCTTCCCCAGATTTGGAATCCCATAGGCAGTGATTAGTGATGGGGAATTTTATTTTATCAAAAGATAGTTTAGAAATTTATCGAAGAAATATGGAGTGAGACACAAGGTAGTCATCCTGTATCATTCTCAAACAAGCGGGAAAATGGAAATATTAAATAGAGATATTAAAAGTATTATGAAGAAGATAGTTTTATCATCTCGAAAAGATTGATCCCTTAGATTGAATGACATATTGTGGGTATATTGGACAACCTATAAAATCCCCTATAGGAATGACTCCATTTTATCTTGTTTATAGGAAGCTTTGCCACTTCCAATTGGAACTAGAGCATAGAGCTTATTAGGCTATTAAGCAGCTAAACTTTGATCCAAAGATAGCTAGAGAAAAAAAGAAACTTTAACTGAGTGAGTAGGAAGAAATCTGACAAGATGCATACGAGCATGCCAAAGCATATAAGGAAAGAACCTATGACATAACAAGCATATCATGAGAACAGAATTCTGTGAGGGTAACTGTATATTATTATTTAATTCAAGACTTAAACTTTTCCATAAAAATTTAGAATCAAGATGACCAAGGTCTTTTCAAGTGCAGAGAGTGTATCCATTTGGAGCCGTGGACATTTGAAACAAAACATCAATGACATTTAAAGTGAACGGACAGAGATTGAAGAAATATTATTCAAACATGGAATCAGAAGAAGGCGAAGCATAATTCTTCCTTAAACCACCTAACTCGGATTTAGGGGTGTTGGTTAGTATTCAGGCACTTCTTCTGTAAATATTGTCTGGTGATCCTTGTTTTAGATGTAGCATTTAGTTTAATTGATAACAATGTTTGTTTTTATGCTTACTCTTGTTGATCCTTTGGATATGAAATGAAGTATAATATACATGGTATTGTCATTTGAAGCATGATTTATATGATTAGTATTTGGTGATACCATGTGAATGCATTCTCCCTATTTTGATGATTCATGTCTTCCTATCTTAAAGTAGAATTTTACAAAAGTGTTGTTGAGTTAAATTGGTTTCACTATAAGCTTACTTTATAGTTTAACATTACTTCGTAAGTTCTCGAAGGGTGAATTTAGTACAGAATAGTCATGATTTATTTTGTTGAACTAGTATCTTAATGACCATAGGTGTCCCTTTTCTTGATATTTTAGTTATTGGAATATGCTTGGGTTGCGTCAGCCTATTTGAAAAAAAAAATCAAAATCTCATATGAAAAGAGAGAGAAGAAAATGAAAGAATGAGATGCAATAAAATATTTGCATGAAAGACAAATGGAAAAGAAAAGAGGGGTCAAAATGAGATATAAAATTGTGGTTGGGTGGAAAGGATAAGATGCTCATTTGAGAGAGAGTTAGGTTACTGAGAAAATATTTATCCATATCTCTCAATATCGAGCATGCCTTTGAGATTTTGTGTTGGAAAAAGAGATGAATCTCACGTATGGCAAGTAAGTGCCTAACGCTGGGAACCTTGAGAACACAATTGAATGATGACTTGACTAAGAAGAAACTTAAAACCTTAGGAATAAACTATGCACAATAAACGAAATTTAGCTTGTAGGCTTGGTGAAACTAGTATCTTCGCTTGAAGATGATACTATTTGATAGGATTAGATTGTTATACTTAAGAGGTGTCCTAATTGTTTTATGAAAAATAGACTATTTATTAAATAAATGAGATTCACTATTTGGGTACATATTCTCTATGTGTTTGATTGGATTTTAAACTCATTTATTGGATGCTCACAATATGATTCATAACATAAGAAAACTTGTGATTCGATCACATGCTAACGAGTATCTCTATATGTATAATTATTAATATATTGAAATATTTCTTAAGTCGATGAATTAATAAATCCAATTCTTTCATGGCTGTGAGTTGCATGAGCAAGCAACTCGCGTGGCTGTGAGTTGTTGGATCTGCTGTGAACAAGCTTCCAACGTTGAACAACAACGTTGAACAGCTTCCAACGTTGAATTGCAATGTTAACAGCAATTCAATAATGCTGGTTTCTGCTCCAAACGTTGACACATGTTGCTCCATTTGCAACGTTAACAGCAACTCAAGTTGCTGACGTTGCTATATATCCAAGGATGTTTCAATTGCTTGGTGTTTGGCTCACATTTATATGAGCAATGGTTGCTTGCGTACACTTAGGTGCTGCTTGTCCAATTGGAACATGAAATTATTCACGTTGTTGACCAAACAACTGAAGTGTGAAGCTCTTCGTCCAAAATTAATGTGCCGCCGGTTGATTTGTGCTGTTGGATTGTAATTGTCGCCGAGTACAAATCGGACCATAATCTTTCTCTCGGATGGATTTGTCTTCTATCTTCGGATAGTACCGAAGCGGAGACATGACTCATGACTTAGCGAAATCGCCTCGAGGATAGCTTGGCGTGGATATGAATAGAGACAAACTTTCGAGTGTCGCTTGGTTGATTCCAATGTCACTTCAATTGATTCCGATGAAGGCTAACTTTGCAAGGCTAGTAAACACTGTCTATATGGTTTGATAATGAACTCGTTGGTATGATTTATTGTCTGGCATGTTATATCTTATATGTGTGTGGTGTCTGTTATAATAAATTAAGTATGTATTATATTTTTATTTCCACTACACGTCTGCGAAACATGTTTTAGGATGCACCATATCGGGCTCCCTAACAATGGTAGCCTGATCGTGCTTCCTTATATATGATCGTAAAATTGTTTTGCGTGTTCTAGTTGGTCATAAATTTATTTTTGGAATTTTTGTATTTTATTGAGAATTTTCATTGAAAAGTTTTCTAATTTATTAGGAAATTTTAATTTTGAAAAGTTTTTAAAATAATTTAGGAAAATTTATTTTAGAAATATTCAGTAGATTGGTTTTTGAAAATTTTCCCTTTTTATTATAAATTTTCATTTTTGGAAAGTTTCCTAATTAGTTAGGAAATTTCATTTTTGGAAAACTTTTGAAATAATTTAGCGAATTTAATTTTGAAAATATTCTATAAATAATTTAAAAAATTTTATTTGGGAAAGATTCTAAATTTATTAAGAAATTCTAATTTTGAAAAGTTTCTTAATTGTTAGGATATTTTAATTTTGGAAATTTCAAAAAAACTTTGAGAAATTTTAATTTTGAAAGATTCTAAATTAATTAGGAAATTCTAATTATATATATATATTCTAATTATTTAGGAGATATATAATTAGGGAATTGTTTCCTAATTATTTCCTAATCATTTATGTCACGTGTGTGATGTCATATAGATAATTCATTTGCATGACGATGTTGAGATATAAATCCCTTACATCAATATTAAAACTCACACCTTCCGTTAATATGTCATGAACCAATGTTTGATTTCATATTTGAATTGTTGGTCAAAGCCAAGCTCAACCTAAAATTAAATATGTTCGAACCATCGAGATACGATCTCATGATTAACGTGTTAGTTTTAATTTAAAATGATGATTTGTTGGCCAAAGTCAAGGTCAACTTGGATAGAGGCGAAATTTGGTGATATATATTTGATGTATACTTGTTAATATGTTAACAACCCGATATTCATCCGTACATTTAATTAGTTACTAGCATGATAGTTATGTATATGTGAAACGAAATTACGACGGGAAAACGACAACTCTCATATAATAAAGTAAAGAGAAGTAGAGAGAGAAGAGAGGTAGAGAGAACGAAAGAAGAGGTAACCAAATAGCTTTCTTCATTCATTGATCAAACTTGTCTATGAGATACACAATTTATAGGGACCTTAGAATACTTAGTCAAATAAAAAATTAATAACGAAACTGTTAATTAACATATTTATAAAGAATCTGTTAATTAACATATTAATAAGAAAACATCTAATAAATATTAACGGATTAAACAGAATTTGGGTCACCAAACTCTAACAATCTCCATCTTGACGCGAATTCCATAAATCTTCAAAAGAACATTCTTCACCTCTTCCACAAAACCCCCACAGGTAAATCTCAGCATCTAGCACCAACCAAGTCCAAGCAATGTTCAAACTTGTCTATAGGGAGTGTCTTAGTCATCATATCAGCAGGATTATCATGAGTACTGACTTTCCTAACAATAATATCACCACGAGCAATAACATCACGTATAAAATGATACCTCACATCAATGTGTTTTGTCCTCTCATGAAACATATGATCATTCGTGAGGAAAATGACACTCTGACTATCACAAAAGACTGTAGTAATATGCAAATCTTCGCTAAGCTCACTGAAGAGTCCTTTTAACCAAATAGCTTCCTTACAAGCTTTCGTAATAGCCATATACTCAGCCTCTGTAGTGGACAATGCAACTGTATTCTGTAAAGTAGCTTTCCAACTGATAGCACAACCACCAACAGTGAACACGTACCCCGTAAGTGATCTTCTTTTATCAATGTCACCTGCAAAGTCAGAATCAACATATCCAATAACTGCATCTCTATTACTCCCAAAATGCAAACAAATATCAGAAGTCCCTCGTAAGTATCTGAAAATCCACTGAACTGCCTTCCAATGCTCTTTACCAGGATTTGCCATGTAGATTATCTACTAATTGTACTCACTGCATGTGATAAATCTGGGCGTGTACAAACCATAGCATACATGAGAGATCCCACTGCACTAGAATATAGAACCCGTGACATATAATCAACCTCATCATCTGACTGCGAATATAAATCAGCTGAAAGTCTAAAGTGTGCAGCTAACGGAGTACTAACAGACTTGGCAGAATGCATGTTAAACCGATGAAGTACTTTCTCAATATACCCTTTTTGACTTAGGTATAATTTACCTGACTATCTGTCTCTCAGAATCTTCATCCCAAGTATTTTCTTTGCAGCTCCCAAATCTTTCATCTCGAATTCTTTACTTAGTTGAGCTTTTACCTTTCTTATCTCTTCCTTATTATTGGCCGCAATCAACATATCATCAACATATAAGAGCAGATAAATAAATGACCATCATCAATTTTCTTAAAGTAGGCACAACTGTCATAGCTGCTTCTTCTGAAATCATGAGTGATCATAAACGAATCAAACCTTTTATACCATTGCCTAGGTGACTGCTTCAAACCATAAAGGGACTTTTTCAGCAAGCATACATAATCCTCTTTTCCTAAGACTTCAAAACCTTCTGGTTGTTGCATATAGATTTCTTCCTCAAGTACCCCATGTAAGAATGTTGTCTTCACATCCAGCTGCTGCAACTCTAAGTCATGCATGACCACAATACCAAGGAAAGCTCGAATCGTACTATGCTTTACAACTGGAGAAAATACATCAGTGAAGTCTACTCCTGGAATCTGACTGAAACCTTTAGCAACTAGTCTGGCTTTATACCTGGCTTCTTCAACTTCCGGTATTCCCTCCTTTCTTTTAAATATCCACTTGCAGCGAACAACTTTCTTACCCTTAGGTAATTTCACCAAGTACCATGTGTCATTCTTACCAAGTGACTCCATCTCCTCCTGCATAGCAATTATCCACTTATCAGAATTATTGCAGCTAATTGCTTCGGAATACGTCTCAGGTTCTTCACCGGAATCAATCTCCTCAGCCACGTTTAAAGCATAAGCGACCAAATCAGCTTCTGCATATCTCTGAGGGCGTCTAATTTCTCTCCGAGGTCTATCTTTTGCAATGGAATATTGTGAAGGTGCTTGTGATGAGCTCGTTCCATCCATAACATCTAGAATAGCCTCTGGAGTAGTCTCTGTAGATATCGGCTCAATCTCAATCTCCACCTGTGTGCTTGTCTTCTGCTTATCTTCCTCAGAAAGAGTTTTAGATGGAGACCCCTAAAGCATGCTAGTCTCGTCAAAAATAACATCTCTACTGATGATGACTTTCCCGGTCTCTGGACACCAAAGTTTGTATCCCTTCACTTCTTGTCTAAAGCCTATAAATATGCACTTCACCGAACGAGGCTCCAACTTTCCATTATCAACATGAGCATACACAGGATATCCAAAAATTCTCAAATTAGAATAACTAGCAGGAGTACCAGACCATACCTCTTGTGTAGTTTTCCTTTCAATAGCAATTGATGGAGAGCGATTTACAAGATAACAGACATACGCAGCGGCTTCTGCCCAGAAAAACTTCGGTAGCCCAGCATTAAGAAGCATACAACGCACCTTCTCCATTAAAGTCCTATTCATCCTCTCTGCTACACCATTTTGTTGAGGAGTATACCAAACTGTATGATGTCTCACAATACCTTCAGCTCTGCATAAGACATTAAACTCACCAGAACAAAACTCTAATCCATTATCAGTTCGAAGATGCTTTAATTTCCTCCCTGTCTGCATCTCAATCATGACCTTCCACTCCTTAAAGGTAGTAAAAACATTACTCTTATGTCTTAAAAAGAATGCCCAAACTTTTCTTGAGAAATCATCAATAATAGTTAACATATAGAGAGCACCACCTTTAGATGGTACTTTAGAAGGCCCCCACAAATCAGAATGAATGTAGTCTAATATACCCTTTGTGTTATGAATGCCAACTGAGAACTTGACTCTTTTCTGTTTGCCAAAAACACAGTGCTCGCAGAACTTTAGGTTTGTAATACTTTGACCATCAAGAAGTCCTCTCTTGCTCAATTCAACCATGTCATTCTCACTCATATGACCCAAACGCATATGTCAAAGTCTTGTAACATCAGAATCAGACATAGACGACCTTGCGACGACAACATCACCTATTACTGTGGATCCCTGCAGAACATATAAACCGGCGGTTCTTCTTTGTCCCTTTATCACAACAAGAGACCATTTACTGATCTTCACAGCTCCACATTCACCAGTGTACTTGTACCCTTTAGAATAAAGAATACTTAAAGAGATCAGATTTCTCTTCAAATCAGGGGCGTGCCTCACGTCACCAAGTGTCCGAATGACACCATCAAACATCTTAATTCTGACTGTACCAATACCAGCAATTCTGCAGGATGCATTATTGCCCATCAAAACGGCACCACTCGAAACCGTTTCATATGTTGAAAACCAATCCCGATTGGGACACATATGAAACGTACAGCCAAAATCAAGAATCCATTCCTCACTCTGCTTCAAATCAGCATCAGAGGCAACGAGAAGTTCAACATCACTGTGATTTTCGTCAACATCAGCATCACCAGACTTCTCTGTCATGCATAACTGTTCTAATTTTAGCCATAGTGCAGCAGCGGATTTTTCCTTCATACTTGCCGTTGTCATTAATCCCGGTTGACATCCAACCTGGCTCTGATACCACTTGAAACGAAATTACGACCGAAAAACGACAACTCTCATATAATAAAGTAAAGAGAAGTAGAGAGAGAAGAGAGGTAGAGAGAAAGAAAGAAGAGGTAACCAAATAGCTTTCTTCATTCATTGATCCAACTTGTCTATGAGATACACAATTTATAGGGACCTTAGAATACTTAGTCAAATAAAAAATTAATAACGAAACTGTTAATTAACAAATTTATAAAGAATCTGTTAATTAACATATTAATAAGAAAATATCTAATAAATATTAACGGATTAAATAGAATTTGGGTCACCAAACTCTAACAATATGTGATACATAATCGTTATATGAGATACTTACCATTATAGCTAAGAATGATTTATTGGCCAAAGCCAAGGCTGTTCTTATTTATAGTGAATATCAACCTATTTAGGGAAAACCTACAATCTTCCATATTTAAAGTAAGGACTCTTGAATTTGATAAGTAAGTGGGAATCTATATTCATGTGTAAATTTATACACTTATGAAAACATCATCTCTTTCATATTTGCATGATAATGTATTTTTAGTTTATTAGAATAAATATGTTTTCTTTGAATTTGCGCGCAACTTTGGAAACAACTAAACTAACGAAGCCGAAGTTTTTGGATTGACTTCGCAACTTGAGACTTGTTCTCAAGGCCAAGAAAGAAGAACTATCTCCAAAAGGCCCATGTCACCATTGTGGTAAGTGATAGATATTGTATGCAGCGGAAGCAATCGCATGTGAAATATATACGTTACTGAATCTTCTTTTTTTTAATACGAAATACCTTGTTCGATCTTCCAAACTATTCTCCTGGCGGTGTTGCAGTGTGTGGGCACTTCTTTTCACTTCTGGCTCCTTGAACTTTTTCTTGTTCCTTGTTTGATAAGGAATGCAGAAGTTTATTTATTCTGCTTAATAGGTGCTTATAACCATGGCACCTCTTCAAACTAGAGGTGCTTAACACCTCTTCAAATTGGGACTTTGTCTTTTACTTAAGCTTAGGCCCAAGTACTTAAAACCCATCCCAAAAAGTCCATATGCCATGAAATAAGCCACACCATTTATCTTGAGCTAGTTTGGGGATCCAACAATTATTATTAATCAAGGCTCTTAATAATTGTAAATCAATTATCTAAATCGATGTTATTCCACTAAAAGCCTGATGTTGAACTCTAAGATTAATAATATGAATATTAATATGTATTTCTCCTTTGTAAAATATCAATAATTAATTGATATTGATTTCTATCAATCAATTAATTATTTATTCTCTTGACTTGATTAGTTTCTCTAATGGATTAAATTGCACTGGCCAGTGACTTCAACCATCCAAGTACCGAAACATGTCAAGAGGATATTTCATGCAAATTTTATATTGTTTATTTCATAAATTCTGATTATTAAATAATTATATTCCCAAAATATCAAGGTATTGGTTTCATAATTAAATAAACCTCACTTATTGATAATTCAAAGAATAATAACTATTTAATAATCTATTTACAATAAACTCAGGATTAAGAGAAATAACATAACCAATATCACCGGAGATTTAATTCCTTTCAACAGAAATTAATCCTTAATTAAATCTCCCTTGATCCTGTCAATGTGCATGTTTCACATCAATATTTTACAATCATCAAGACAGATTATTTCATAAAATATTGCAGTCTAAATAAAGCACCCAACTTTATTTAACAACTGTGACTCTTATTTATTAATTATGAGAACCTATGATCATGTCTTCTATAGACGTACCATATGATCATATACTACATAATTAATCTGGACCTTATTCGTATAACAATATGCATATCAAATGAATAATTCATATAAGAAAACAAATGACATAATACAATTTGTCTTGCTCTTAGAGCACAAATCCAACAGTAAGATGGGTCATTGGAGAAGAAATGATAAGATTTATCTTGAATTTATGAAGAAGAGTAAGAATTTTGCGTGTGGTGTATGTTGTAAATTAAGAATTTATTATATTTTTATTTTCGCTACATACATTTGTGAAACATATTTTAGCATATACTACATCGAGCTCCCTAACACATATGAGTTTATTAAAGTTGAGAGAGAGCTATTTACATGCATTTAAGATTAATGTTTGCTTTAGGACAAGTAAAAGTTTGATCTGGGAAATTTTGATGTATCTTTGTTCGTATTTGATTAAATATGTGTGTGAATGTGCATTGCAAGTGTGTAGTTTGATTGAACCATTGTAGAGATTGTTCGCCACATAAAGGGAATACCTGAGATCGTATACCCGGGAGCCTTCATGTGATAGTTGATACCCTTAACAACCAGACATATCGGGTGTTGCCTTGAAATGGAGAACAATCATCTATAAGAGATTTGCTAATCGTGTTTAATGAGTTTCTCACAATCTCATGCTAGGAAGTGATATGTGTAATGTGAAGTTATACACTCGGGGAGCCTTCATATGACAGTTGGTACCCTTAATAACTGGACACTCTACGTTACCTCTTCTACTTGATAGCATTAGATGTTAATGGGGAAACACTTCGGTGTATCGGCTTCAGTATTTAGTTAGGATTCCTACAAGCATAGACATCAAGGATAGGATGTAAACAAACCTTGGTGCATCAACATTGAAAGCTTATAGTAACCATTCCCAACCAACTTCATCCATAAGATTCTTGATCCTCTCCTCACTTTCTTTCTAGTTCTATTTTTAGGATTAGAACCCATTACTTCCTTGATAGCCTAACTAGCTTCCCTTCACCTCCTTTCTAGTGCTTAACCATCGTCCCTGTGGATTCGATAACTCTTCATTACTAACGATCCAACCATGCATTTGCGGAAGCATAACAACAATCGAGACATGGAAAGTCGGCTACAAGAGTAGATTGGTATGTCGCGAGGAACCTAAGCTGTCATTAATTTTAATGGATCA